>JAJOOD010008562.1:0-42104 GCA_029582525.1 Solanum tacnaense | reverse complement strand
GGATCTGTTCTTCCTGCTGCTACTTATTTACCCTCCTATAATGGAGTCGACATACAGAGTTTGCCCCCCCCCCCCGGGTTATATCACTTTATGTATGGGTAGTCGACATCCGCGGTTCGAGGTCCAAGCTTTGTGCTAGCCCTTGCAGTGTTTGGCTCTATCGGCGTATCTACTATAGGCAGACTCACCCGCAGTTCGAGGTCCAAGCTCTGTGTTTCCTTTCTTTCATAGCTCGGGAATACTGACATTTTTGTAATGGTTCGGGTTTACAAATCTCCTTTAGTCTTAGTTTAGCTTTTATGTGTACCTAACAGGCTTATGGGGGTCCGTTCGGGTTGTTACTTCAATTTGCGTACGAGTGTACCTTCTGGGCTTATGGGGGCCTAGTTGGAGTAGTCACCTTTGGTTTGTTTGCCTTACACTCATGTGCATACCTTTACTTCTGTTGTTCGTGACCTCTGTCTGTGTTTTATTCTAGCATTTCCTATTGTTTTTACCTTTCTTATTCAGTCGGCCTATGATGCCTACTGAGTACTTTTTCACTGGTACTCATACTACACTCTGCATCTATTTTTGTGATGCAGGACCGAGTAAGTCATTCGAGCCAGTAGCAGCCAGTATCCGGAGGCGAAGGTGAGCACAGCGTCCTGATCATTGTCATCTCCTTCTATACATATATTTTGTGACTCATCTTTTGTACTTGAGACAGGTCCTTGTAGTTGCGTATATTTCTGTATGTTAGTCCACTTTTGGGACTTGTACTCTTAGTATGACTATGTACCTGTGACTTTCAGGTTCAAGAAGGTATTCAGTTCTTATGTATGTATTCTTTTGGATTGTCTTATTCCCTTTTGTTGTTATCGTTTCTGCCACTTGGTTTCTTCCCTTTTACCCAATGCTAGGTGTTCTAGGTTTCGGGTTGACTTACCTACTGATGGGATATAGTAGGTGTCATTACAGCTCGAGGAATTGGGTCGTGACATAAAAACATCTCAAAAAATTCCAAAATCGCACCAGTCACCTTAGAATATCAAAAATTCACATTTTTTCGTGACTGCCCGAAAAATATCAAAAAAATTAATTCGTATACGTCCGAAAAATATAAAAATCAAGAAAAATACATAAAATCACCACAAAAAATTCTTGAATCGCACCAGTCACCTTAGAATATCGATACGAATAGAATATCAAAATTTCACAAATTTTTGTGACTCCCCGAAAAATATTAATAATTTTAATTCATAAACGTTCGAAAAATATAAGAATCAAGAAAAAGACATAAAAACACCTCAAAAAATTCATGAATCACACCACTAACCTTAAAATATCGATACGAATAGAATATCAAAATTTCACATTTTTTCGTCCCTACCCCAAAAATATAAAAAATTTAATTCGTAAATGTCCGAAAAATATAAAAATCAAGAAAAAGACATAAAAACACCTCAAAAAATCTCGAATCGCATCAGTCACCTTAGAATATCGATACGAATAAAATATCAAATTTTCACATTTTTTCTTCACTGCTCAAAAAATATCAAATATTTTAGTTCGTAAACGTCCGAAAAATATAAATTCAAGAAAAAGATATCATAATACCTCAAAAAATTCTACAATCGCAATAGTCACCTTCGAATATCGATACGAATAAAATGTCAAAATTTCACATTTTTTCGTACCTCCCCGAAAAATATCAAAAATTTTAATGAGTAAACGTCTGAAAAATATAAAAATCAAGAAAGAGACATAAAATACCTCAAAAAAATTCCAAATCACACTAGTCACCTTATAGTATCGATACTAATGAAATATCAAAATTTCACATTTTTTCGTGATTACCCGAAAAATATCAAAAAATTTAATTCATAACCGTCCGAAAAATATAAAAATCAATAAAAAAAAAAAGACATAAAAACACCTCAAAAAATTTCTGAATCACACCAGTCACCTTAGAATATCGATAGGAATAAAATATCAAAATTTCACATTTTTTCGTGACTGCCCAAAAAATATCAAAAAATTTAATTCGTAAACGTCAGAAAAATATAAAAGTCCAAAAAAAGACATAAAGACACCTCAAAAAATTTCCAAATCGCACCAGTCACTTTAGAATATCAGTACAAATACGTTATCAAATTTTCACATTTTTTCGTGAATGCCTGAAAAATATCAAAAAATTTAATTCATAAACGTCCGAAAAATATATGAGTCAAGAAAAAGACATAAAAACACCTCAAAATCTTCTCGAATGGCACGTGTCACCTTAGAATATCCATAAGAATAAATATCTCAATTTCACATTTCTTCGTGACTGCCCGAAAAATATCAAAAAATTTAATTCGTAAATGTCTAAAAAATATATAAATCAAGAAAAAGACATGAAAACACCTCAAAAAATTATCGAATCGCACCCGTCACCTTAGAATATCGATACGAATAAAATATCAAAATTTCACATTTCTTCGTGACTGCCCGAAAAATATCAAAAAATTTAATTCGTAAGTATCCAAAAATATCAAAATCAAGAAAAAGACATAAAAACACCACAAAAAATACCCGAATCGTTTCAGTCACCTTAGAATATCGATACGAATATAATATCAAAACTTCACATTTCTTCGTGACTGCCCGAAAAATATCAAAAATTTTAATTCGTAAACGTTCAAAAAATATAAAAATAAAAAAGACATAAAAACACTTTTAAAAAATTCTGAATCGCACCAGTCCCCATAGAATATCGATACGAATAAAATATCAAAATTTCACATTTTTTCGTGTTTGCTCGAAAAATATCAAAAATTTCAAATCGTAAACGTCTGAAAATTATAAGAATCAAGAAAATGACATAGAAACACCTCAAAAAATTCCCGAATCGCATTAGTCACCTTAGAATATTGATACGAATAAAATATCAAAATTTCACATTTTTTCGTGACTACCTGAAAAATATTAAAAAAAATAATCTTAAACGTCCAAAAAATATAAATATCAAGAAAAAAGATATAAAAACACTTCAAAAAATTACTGAATTACATCTGTCACCTTAGAATATCGATAGAACTAAAATATCAAAATTTCACTTTTTTTCTTGACTGCCTGAAAAATATCAAAAATTTAATTCGTAAACGTTTGAAAAAAATATATAAATCAAGAAAAAGACATAAAAAATCCCCAAATCCTACTAGTCTTCTTAGAATATCGATATGAATAGGATATCAAAATTTCACATTTCTCGTGACTGCCCGAAAAATATCAAAAATTTTAATTAGTAAACGTCCGAAAAAATATAAAAATCAAGAAAAAAAATAGAAACACCTCAAAAAAATTCCAAATCACACCAATCACCTTAGAATATCGATACGAATAAAATATCAAAGTTTCAAATTTTTTCGTGACTCCTGAAAAATATCAAAATTTTTATTTAGTAAACGTCTGAAAAATATCAAAATCAAGAAAAAGACATAGAAAAACCTCAAAAAAATTCCAAATCACACCAAGCACCTCAGAATATCGATACAAATAAAATATCAGAGTTTCTCATTTTTTCGTGACTACCCAAAAAATATCAATAATTTTAATTCATAAACGTCTGAAAAATATAAAAATAAAAAAAGACATAAAAACACCTCAAAAAAATCCCGAATTGCACCAGTCAACTTAGAATATCGATACGAATAAACTATCAAAATTGCACATTTTTCAGTGACTTCTCAAAATATATTTAAAAAATTAATTTGTAATCGTCTGAAAAATATCAAAATCAAGAAAAAGACATAAAAACACCTCACAAAATTCCCGTATCGCACCAGTCACCTTAAAATATCGATACGAATAGAATATCAAACTTTCACATTTTTTCGTGACTGCCCGCAAAATATCAAAAATATTAATTTGTAAACGTCCGAAAAATATAAAAGATCAATAAAAAGATATAAAAACACTTCAAAAAATTTCCGAATTGCACAAGTTACCTTAGAATATTAATAGGTATAACAAATCAAAATTTCACATTTTTTCGTGATTGTTCGAAAATATAAAATTTGGGAAAAAGACATAAAAAGGCTTCAAAAAATTCCCAAATCGCACTAGTCACCTTAGTATATCGATACGAATAATATATCAAAATTTCACATTTTTTTCTTTTCTGCCCGAAAAATATCAAAAACTTTAATTCGTAAACGTCCGAAAAATATAAAAATCAACAAAAATACATGAAAACACCTCAAAAAATTATCGAATCGCACCAGTCACCTTAGAATATCGATACAAATAAAATATCAAAATTTCACATTTCTTCGTGACTGCCCAAACAATATCAAAAAACGTAATTCGTAAATGTCTGGAAAAAAAATATCAAAAATAAAAAAAAAGACATAAAAACACCCCAAAAATTCACGAATCGCACCCGTCACCTTAGAATATCGATACAAATAAAATATCAAAATTTCATATTTCATAGTGACTGCCCGAAAAATATAAAAATCTAGAAAAAGACTTAAAAACACCTCAAAAAAATTCAAATAGCACCAATCACCTTATAATATTGATAAGAATAATTATTAAATTTTATATTTTTTCGTTACTGCCCGAAAAATATCAAAAATTTTAATGAGTAAACGTCAAAAAAATATATAAATCAAGAAAAAGACATAGAAACACCTCAAAAAATTCCTGAATCGCACCAAGCACCTTAGAATATCGATACGAATAAAATATCAAAGTTTCACATTTTTTCGTGAATGCCTAAAAAATATTAAAAATTGTATTTCGTAACGTCCGAAAAATATAAAAATCAAGAAAAAGAGATAAAAATACCTCAAAAAATTCTTGAATTGCACCAGTCACCTCAGAATATCGATACGAATAAAATATCAAATTTTCACATTTTTTCGTGACTGCTCGAAAAATATCAAAAATTTTAATTCTTAAACGTCTGAAAAATATAAAAATCAAGAAAGAGACATAAAAACACCTCAAAATATTTTAGATTCTCACCAGTCTTCTTTGAAAATCGATACGAATAAAATATCAAAATTTCACATTTTTTCGTGACTAGCCGAAAAATATCAATAATTTTAATTCGTAAACGTCCGAAAAATACAAAAATCAAGAAATAGACATCGAAACAACTCAAAAAATTTCTGAATCGCACCAAGTACATTAGAATATCAATATGAATAATATATCAAAGTTTCTCATTTTTTCGTGGATACCCAAAAAATATCAAATTTTTTAATTCATTCACGTCCAAAAAATATAAAAATCAAGAAAAGACATAAAAACACCTCAAAAAATTCGCAAATCGCACTAGTCACCTTAGAATATCAATACGAAAAAAAAAATCAAAATTTTACATAAAAACACCTCAAAAGATTTCTGAATCACACCAGTTACCTTAGAATATCGACACGAATAAAATATCAAAACTTTCCATTTTTTCGTGACTACCCGAAAAATATCAAAAATTTTGATTCGTAAACGTCCGAAAATATAAAATTTAGGAAAAAGACATAAAAACGCTTCAAAAAATTCCAAATCACACCAGTTACCTTAGTATATCGATACGAATAAAATATCAAATTTTCACATTTCTTCGTGACTGTCCGACACATATGAAAAAAAATTATTCGTAAATGTCCGAAAAATATCAAAATCAAGAAAAACAATTAAAAACACCTCAAAAAATTCTCGAATCGCACCAGTCACCTTAGAATATCGATACGAATAAATTATCAAAATTTTACATTTCTTCGTGACTGCCCGAAAAATATAAAAACAAGAAAAAGACATAAAATCAACTCAAAAACTTCTCGAATCGCACCTGTCACCTTAAAATATTGATACGAATAAAATATCAAAATTTCACTTTTTTCGTGACTGCCCAAAAAATATCAAAAATTTTAATTATTAAATGTCCAAAAAATATAAAAATCAAGAAAAAGGCATAGAAAGATCTCAAAAAAATCCCGAATCGCACCAAGTACCTTAGTATATTGATACAAATAAAATATCAAAGTTTAACATTTTTTCGTGACTTCCCAAAAAAGATAAAAAAAAAATTAATTTGTAAATGTCTGAAAAGTATAAAATCAAGAAAAAGACATAAAAACACATCAAAAAAATCCCGAATCGCAGCAGTCACCTTGGAATATCGATACGTATAAAATATCAAAATTTCACGGTTTTTTCGTGACTGTCCGAAAAATATCAAAAATTTTAATGAGTAAACGTCCGAAAAATAGAGAAATACAAAAAAGGCATAAAACACCTCAAAAAATTCTCGAATCGCACAAATCACCTTAGAATATCTTTCATGCCCCGAGCCTACACCCTGGACGTGACCGGCACTCGGAGACCATCGCTGTCCCCAAGCGGACCCTTGGCTTGGCTTACTTAACTCAGCGGAAGACTTAACTCAACAGAATAAACTCATTACAATAGTTTAAATGATAACATCTTAGCCAAAATGGCAACTTATGTCTCAAAACAAAGTATCTACAAATACATAGATGAGAGATTCAATACTAACTGACTGTCTATGAAGCCTCTATAATACTGAGATGGATGTTGGGACAGACCCCACAACATCCTAATGAAGAAAAACTAGGAAAGCGAAATAAATGAGTCCTCCGGAATGCAAGGAGGCTCACCACTGACTCTGGAGTGCTCAACTGGATCAACGGCTCACTGGATGCTGATCCTGGTTATCTGTGTCTGCATCATAATAAGATGCAGGCCAACTAGCATCAGTATATTGAATGTACGAGTATGCGAGTTCGAATGCTAAACCACAACTTAAGCTTGAAAGGAGTACAAATGAACACTTACCTTGGCTCTGTTTAACTCATGAACAACTGAACTCAATACAAAGCAATAAGACACATGCAATATATATAAATCTTGTAGAACAGTGTAAACAACTTAGTTCGTTAAAGATAAAGCAATAACAAACTCAACTTTACTTAGATATAAAAGTAATATAACTTTTGTGGGAGATTCTCTAACCGACAACCACCACTATGAGCCTAAGTGGTAATACAGCGTGTTGCCCACGCTGCCAGAACTGTCCTATACTTTGCCGTCATATAGAATGCTTAACTTAGTGGATCCACTAGTCTATGCTAAAAGCATCTTAAGGATTCATCTAAAAAGTATGATCATTTACTACCCATGATGGCTACATGGTTTATGGAGACTTGAGTTAATATGAACTTGCATCCCCATATCGGTGCTCAATACTACTCCCAAAATATACTTAGATCATATGTTTGTAAAAACAAAACTCTTTCTTTGAATTGAGATAATTACTCAAAACTTAGCTTAAAAGTTCTCTTGGAATCGATGTTCCCTTTCTTGCTCAAATGTGAAAACATTTATAAACTCTTTGGGAATACTTAGTCCCCTTATAGCTTTTTGAGAAATGAACTCAACTCTTTACTCTTTTCTTAACTTGAAACTTGAGCCTTAAAACGAAGTTAAAACGTTTGTTAAAGACTCTTGAAAACTTTAAGAAACTTTGCTTTGACTTGCTTCTTAACTTCTAGACTTGACTCTTAACTTCTTTGACTTTGATCTTAACTTTCCTTGAATTGAATTGTGGATTCAAGGTTCATGATCTCATGTTTTTGGATGATTTCATGATGTTTCGATGTACCTTAGAGTGTAAGATTCAACTAGAAAACGTAGGTACATCGATTAGAAACTAGAAAAGATGGGGGAAGAATGAGGTGAACTGGCGTCCTTGGCGCTCTGAGAGGCGTGAGGCGCCAGGCCCCAAACTTCAAAGAAGTCTGTGGGGCGCTCTGGCTGGCGCGGTGCCCCAAGGCCAAAACTTCAGAGGCCGCTTTGGGGTGCGCTGGCTGGCGCGGCGCCCCAGCCCCGTTACCCAGGTGTTCTCGAATTTTCTTCTCCGTTTTTCATCTCTAAGCCCTCCAATCTTCCCTAGTTCCTTCCACAAACACTTAGGATCAATTGAAACCTCAATACACAACCAATCTAAAAAAACTACCTGAAAAATATAAAAATCAAGAAAAAGAAATAAAAAAACCTAAATTAATTTACGAATTGCACCAGTCACCTTAGAATATCGATGCGAATAAAATATAAAAATTTCACATTTTTTAGTGACTACCCGAAAATTATCAAAGTTTTTAATTACCAAACGTCCGAAAAATATATAAATCAACAAAAAGCCTAAAAAACGACTAAAAAAACTATAGAATCGGACTAATCACCTTAGAATATCCAAACGAATGGAATATTAAAAATTCACAATTTATCGTGACTGCCCGAAAAATATCAAATATTTTAATGAGTAAACGTCCGAAAAATATAAGAATCAAGAGAAAGACACAAAAATATCTCAAAAAATTCCCAAATCGCACCAGTCACATTAGAATATCGATACGAATAGAATACCAAAAATTCACATTTTTTCGTGACTGCCAAAAAAATATCAAAAACTTTAAATCATAAACGTTTGAATAATATAAAAATAAATTAAAAAGATATAAAAACATCTCAAAAAATTACCGAATCGCAACAATCACCATAGAATATCGATAAGAATAGAATATCAAAACATCAATTTCTTACGTGATTGCCCAAAAATATCATAAATTTTAATTTGTAAACGTACAAAAAATATAAAAATCCAAAAAAAGACATAAAATCACCTCAAAAATTCTCGAATCGCACCAATCACCTTAAAAAATCGATACGAATAAAATATCAAAATTTCACATTTTTCGTGAATGCTTGAAAAATATCAAAAATCTTAATTTGTAAACGTCTGAAAAATTTATAAAAATCAAGTAAAAGACATCAAAACAGCTCAAAAAATTCCCGAATCGTACCAGTCACCTTAGAATATCGATACGAATAAAATATCAAAATTTCACATTTTTTGTGACTGCCTGAAAAATATCAAAAAATTTAATTTGTAAACGTCTGCAAAAATATAAAAATGAAGAAAAAGACAAGAAAACACTTCAAAAAATTTCCGAATCGCACCTGTCACCTTAGAATATCGATACAAATAAATAACAAAATTTCACATTATTTTTTGACTGCCCGAAAAATATCAAAAATTTTAATTCGTAATCGTCCGAATATAAAAAAATCAAGAAAAAGACATAAATACACCTCAAAAATTCTTGAATCGCACAAGTCGCCATAGAATATCTATGCGAATAAAATATCAAAATTTCACATTTTTTCGTGACTGCACAAAAAGTATCAAAATTTTTGATTCGTAATCGTCCTAAAAATATAAGAATCAAGAAAAAGATAAAAAAATACTTCAAAAATTCCCGAATTGCATTAGTCACCTTAGAAAATCGATACGAATAAAATATCAAAATTTCACATTTTTTCGTGACTGCTTGAAAAATATCAAAAAGTTTAATTCTTAAACGTCCGAAAATATAAAAATCAAGAAAAAGATATAAAAACAGCTTAAAAAATTCACGAATCGCACCAGTCACCATAGAGTATCGATACGAATAAAAGATCAAAATTTCACATTTTTCGTGACAGCCTGAAAAATATCAAAAAATTTAATTCATAAATGTTCGAAAAATATAAGAATGAAGAAAAAGACATAAAAACTACTTAAAGACTTCCAGAATCGCACCAGTCACCAAAGAATATCGATAAAAATGAAGAATCAAAATTTCACATTTTTCGTGACTGCCTGAAAAATATCAAAAATTTTAATTCGTAAATGTCCGAAAAACATAAAAATCAAGAAAAAGACATAAAAACACGAAAAAAAATCTCGAATCGCACTAGTCAACATAGAATATCGATACGAATAAGAATCAAAATTTCACATTTTTTCGTGACTTTCCAAAAAATATCAAAAATTTTAATTCGTAAACGTCCGAAAATATAAAAGTCAAGAAAAAGACATAAAAACACCTCAAAAAGATCTTGTAGCGCACCAGTCACCTTAGAATATCGATACGAACAAAATATCAAAAATTTACATTTATTCGTTACAGCCTGAAAAATATCTAAAATTTTAATGAGTAAATGTCTTAAAAATATAAAAATCAAGAAAAAGAAATAAAAACATCTCAAAAAATTCCAGAATCGCACCAATCACCTAAGAATATCGATACGAATAAGATATCAAAATTTCACCTTTTATCATGACTGTCCGAAAAATATCAAAATTTTTAAATTTAAATGGACTAAAAATATAAAAATCAAGAAAAATACATAATATCACCTCAAAAAATTCTCGAATCACACCACTAACCTTGGAATATCGATACGAATAAAATATAAAAATTTCACATTTTTTCGTGAAATCTTGAAAAATGTCAAAAAGTTTAATTCTTAAATGTCCGAAAATATAAAAATCAAGAAAAAAAATGTAAAAACACCTCAAAAAATCCCCAAATCGCACCAGTCACCTTAGAATATCGATTTGAATAAGATATTAAAATTTCATATTTTTTCATGATTGCCTGAAAAACATCAAAAAAATTTATGAGTAACGTTTGAAAAATATAAAAATAAAAAAAAGACATAAAAACACCTCAAAATATTCCCGAATCGCTCCAGTTACCTTAGAATTTCAAAACGAATAAAATATAAAAAATTCACATTATATCTTGATTGCCTGATAAATATAAAAAAATTTAATGAGTAAACGTCTAAAAAATATAAAAATTTCACTTTTTTTGTGACTGCCGAAAAATAACAAAAATTTTAATTTATAAACGTCCGAAAGATATAAAAATCAAGAAAAAGATATAAAAACACCTCAAAAATTGCCTAATCGCACCTATTAACTTAGACTATTGATATCAATAAAATATCAAAAATTCTCATTTTTTTGGGACTACCCGAAAAATATCAAAAATTTAAATTCGCAAAAATGTCCGAAAATTTTAAAAATCAAGAAAAGAAAAAAAATACCTTAAAAAATTCTAGAATCGCACTAGTCACCTTAGAATATCGATACGAATAAAATATCAAAATTTCACATTTTTTAATGACTGCCCGAAAAATATCAAAATTTTAATTTGTAAACGTTTGATAAATATAAAAAATTAAGAAAAAGTCATAAAAATACCTCAAAATTTCACATTTTTTTCGTGACTTTCTGAAATATATCAAAAGTTTTAATTTGTAAACGTTCGAAAAATAGAAATATCATGAAAAAGTGATAAAAATACCTTTAAAAAATTTCTGAATCGCTCCAGTCACCATAGAATATCGATACGAATAGAATATCAAATTTCCCATTTTTTCTTGACTTACTGAAAAATATAAAAATCAAGAAAAAGACACGAAACCACCGCAAAAAATTGCCATATCGGACCTGTCACCTTAGAATATCAATAAGAATAAAATATCAAAATTTCATATTTTTTCGTGACTGCATCGAAAAATATCAAAAATTTTAGTTCGTAAACGTCCGAAAAATATAAAAATCAAGGAAGAGACATAAAAACACCTCAAAAAATTCCTGAATCGCACCAGTAACCTTAGAATATAGATACAAATAAAATATCTAAATTTCATATTTTTTGATTGCCCGAAAAACATCAAAAAATTTAATTCTTAGACGTCCGAAAAATATAAAAATCAAGAAAGAATCATAAAAACACCTCAAAAAATACCTAAATCGCACCAATCACCTTTAGAATATGATATGAATAAAATATCAAAATTTTACATTTTTTAGATACTGCCCAAAAAATATCAAAATTTTTAAATGATAACGTCCAAAAAATTTAAAAATTGAAAAAAAGACATAAAAACACCTCAAAAAATTCCCAAATCACACCTGTCACCTTAGAATATCGATACTCATAAAATCTCAAAATTTCACAATTTTTTGTGACTGTCCGAAAAATATCAAAAATTTTAATTCGTAAACGTCTGAAAATTATTAAAATCAAGAAAAAGACATGAAAAATCCAAAAAAAATCCCAAATCGCATTTGTCACATCAGAATATCGATACGAATAAAATATCAAAATTTCACACTTTTACGTGACTGCCCAAAAAATATCAAAAATTTTAATTCGTAAATGTTAGAAAAATATAAAAATCAAGAAAAAGACATAAAACACCTCAAAAAATTCTAGAATCTCAAATGTCACCTTAGAATATCGATACGAATAAAATATCAAAAATTCACATTTTTTGGTGACTACCCAAAAAATATCAAAAATTTTAATTCGTAAAGGTCAAAAAAATTATAAAAATCAAGAAAATACATAAAAACACCTCAAAAAAATTTTGAATTGCACTTGTCACCTTCGAATATCGATATGAATAAAATATCAAAATTTCACAATTTTTCGTGACTTTCCAAAAAATATCAAAAATTTTAATTCGTAAACGTCCGAAAAATAAAAAATTATGAAAAAGTCATTAAAATACCTCAAAAAAATATCTGAATCGCACGTGTCACCTCAGAATATCGATACAAATAAGATATCAAAATTTCCCATTTTTTTTGTGACTAACTGAAATATATCAAAAAATTTAATTTGTAAATGTCTGAAAAATATAAAAAATAAAAAAAGACATAAAAACTCCTCAAAAAATTTCCAAATTGCACAAACCACCTTAGAATATCGATACGAATGAAATATCAAAATTTCAAATTTTTTCGTGACTGTTCAAAAAATATCAAAAATTTTAATTAGAAAACATCTGAAAAATATCATTAATTTTAATACGTAAACATTCGGAAATATAAAAATCAAGAAAAAATACATTAAAATACCTCAAAAAAATCCGGTATCAAACCAGTTACCTTAAAATATCGATACGAATAAAATATCAAGTTTTCTCATTTTTTCGTGACTGCCTGAAAAATTAAAAAAATTAATTCGTAAACGTCCGACAAATATAAAAGTCAAGAAAATGACATAAAAAACGCATCAAAAAGTTCTCGAATCACACCAGTTACCTGAGAATATCGATACGAATAGAATATCAAAAATTTTAATTTGTAAACGTTTGAAAAATATCAAAAATTTTAATTCGTAAACGTTCGAAAAATATAAAAATCAAGAAAAAGAGATAAAAACATCTAAATAAATTCTCGAATTGCACCAGTCATCTTAGAATATCGATATGAATGAATTATCAAAATTATACATTTTTTCGTGACTGACCGAAAAATATCAGATATTCTAATTTGTAAACGTCCAAAAAATATAAAAATCAAGAAAAAGACATAAAAACACCTCAGAAAATTCTTGAATCGCACCAGTCATCGATGCGAAGTAAATATCAAAATTTCACACTTTTCGTCACTGCCCGAAAAATATAAAAAAATTTACTTCGTAAACGTCTGAAAAATATAGCAATCAAGAAAAAGACATAAAAAAATCTAAAAAAATTCCCGAATCACACCTGTCACCTAAGAATATCGATACGAAAAAAATATCAAAATTTCACATTTTTTCGTGACTGCCCGATAAATGTCACACCCCAAACTCAAGGGACACAACTGGCTCCTAATGCCAAAAATCAGGTAAGGAAATCAAATTTAGATAAGCATGCCAACCCACTACTAAATATAATAAAATACAATAATGATCAAACATCAACCTAACCAAGCCCCCATAAGCCCGGTAGGTACAAACAACATAGCACCTACTTAGGCCCCCATAAGCCCAGAAGGTGCCAAATCAATCTACATAACCTTATCGGTAGTCCCTTGTCTTTGTAAGAAGTCACATATCCCTTTTTAGCAACGATATAGCCCCGTAGGCAGCGCATAGCCCTCATAGGCAACATCATAGCTCTATGGGCTGCACGTAGCCCTCTTTTGGATCACATAGTCCTGTAGGCAATACATAGCTTTCTTTGGTGTCAAAATAGTCCCGTAGGCAACACATAACACTCTCTGGCATCAATATAGCCCCGTGGGCAACACATAGCCCTCTTTGGCCATAACATAGTCCTATTAGACAACATCATAGCCCCTATAAACAGTTCATAGCTCAACAACTAACCACAATAGCCCCAAGGGCGATGACAAACAATTAAATAGGCCGAAGTCGAGCAATTTAGCTATAAACAATATATATGAGTAGTGTCCAAGTCGTTCCTAACTTAGGGTTGTTTTGAACAGATTATGAGTCCCTAAAATGAGGGTTTATAACCACTCAATCAGCCAACCACTCATAATTACATCTACAACATAACTAACATTAACTACTCTATTATATCACTCCCAAGCTCTAAGGAAACATGCCGAACGAAGGGAGTAGCCTTAACATACCTTTTCCTTTATAATTGATGCTGAAAACACCTCTGTCCACACCACTAAAACACTAAATAAAAAGGTAAAATCAATCAGTAATTAAGGATAAAAATTACTACGACAATTCGACAATCGATACGGATTCCTATCGTAAACTACAATCCAAGACCTAAGGTATCTGTGAACTGATAAAAGGTGATTCCTACCTTTCTTTAAATGACCAAAACACTTTAATACAATCACCACTGAAAAAAACCCTGTTGCCATAACCTCCACGGAGCTACAACACTCAATTCTCCGTGAAAATTATACCAAAACGACGAGCTCGCGACATAGGGCAATTTTCGATAAAAGGGCAAGAAGAGATCATGAACACACAAGGATCATTTGAGGAGTATTTCTCTGATTTTCGTGGGTTTCTCACGATTTGGAATGAATAAAAATGAAGAAGATGCTATCTTATAAGCTTCCACCGACTTAGGGGACCCACCTCACGTGCCTGCTTGCGCAGTCTCGTAAAAATGTGAATATCTCTCTATTCTGAAGTCGTATGAACAAACCGTTTGATGCGTTGGAAACTAGACTTGTAGACCTTCGATATAATGGGTCGTGGGACCCATAACTCGTTATATATTGGGAGAAAAATTTCGAAACATTTGATCCAAATTTCAAAGAAATCTTTAAAAAGGAACTTACGATAACTTTCGCCCCCTTTTATTTTGCGACTTACCTTACTTCAAAACTTGAGATACAACCCTTGAACACTTAAAATATGACATTCCACATCATTTTTAATTTATTACTCACCCTTTTTTTCTTTCCACAAATGTACGAATTAATTTAGACGTTTAGAAAAGTCGGGGTGTTACATCCTTCTCCCCTTAGAAACATTCGTCCTCGAATGAAAAATCTGAGTCACAAGGTTATGTCCGTAGAAGTTGCCAAAGTTTAGACAAAGTATCCTTTGTGAATGTTAATATCCAGAACCTGAAACACATAAATTTTTAACCTAGGTATCTCACAGGACGACATAAATAGCTAAGCAATATAGCTCCGCAATAAAAGTGCGAGCAAAATTACAACGACGATAACCATAATAAGAAGCAATAATATAATTTTTCTTTATAGGTATCTTATCCCACTGCATCAATATAAACTGATATGTCATCACCCTAGGGTATGAAACAAGTGAGGATATTTGGACCTCATGTCATCCTCAGCTTCCCAGGTCACCTCTTCTATATTCCTATTTCTCCACAATACTTTAACCAAAGCCACCTCTTTGGTCCTCAATTTACGGACCTGTCGATCTAATATGGCAACTGGAGTTTCCTCGTAGGACAAATCCTCTATGATCTGCACATCCTCAACTGGGATAACCCGATAAGGGTCTCCTACGCACTTCCGTAGCATCGATACATGGAAAACTGGATGAACAGATTCTTTCCCCAAAGGTAATTCTAACTTATAAGCCACTCGTCCTACCCTCCGAAGGATCCGATATAGCCCAATAAATCTTGGACTAAGCTTCCCTTTTTTGCCAAATCTCATAACACCCTTCATAGGCAAGACTTTTAAGAATACCCAGTCATCGACAAAAAATTCTAAGTCCCTTTGTCGCACATCTGAGTATGACTTCTGTCGGCTTTAAGCTGTTAACAACCTCTCCCGAATGAGCTTAACCTGCTCCACTGTCTTCTGTACTAAGTCGGGTCAAATCAACCCTGACTCACCTACCTCGAACCATCCAATAGGGGACCTACATTTTTGCCCATACAAAGCCTCATAAGGTGCCATCCCGATGCTGGAATGATAACTATTATTGTATGCGAACTCAATAAGAGGCAAGTGGTCATCCCAACTTCTCTTGAAGTCTAGCGCGCACGCCCGTAACATACCCTCGAGTGTCAAAATTGTACGCTCAGCCTGGCCATCTGTCTGAGGGTGAAAGGTTGTACTAAGATTAACCTGTGTTCCCAGTCCTTTCTGGAAGGACTTCTATAAGTTGGCAGTAAATTGTGCTCCTCTATCAGAGATAATAGATACTAGGACACCGTGTAGCCTAACAATCTCTCTAATATAGAGCCCTACATAGTCTTCGGCCATAAAAGTAGCCCTGACTGGTAAGAAGTGGGCTAATTTTGTTAGTCTATCAACAATTACCCAAATAGAGTCAAACTTGCGACGCAATCGACGTAACCCTGTAATAAAATCCATATTAATTGCTTCCCACTTCCACAAAGGAATGTCTATCTCCTGAACTAGCCCAGTGGGCTTTTGGTGCTCAACCTTCACCTGTTGTCAGTTAGGACACTGTGCAACAAACTCAACAACGTCCTTCTTCATCCCGTGCCACCAATATATCTCCTTAATATCATGGTACATCTTCGTCGAACCAGGGAGAATAGAATAACGGGAATGATGTGCCTCTTCCATAATCCGATGTTAAAGCCCTGCAACATTTGGAACACACAATCGACCGCTACTTATAAGGACTCCATCTCCTGCTATATCAAATGCTAAAGTCTGTTGATTATGAGCCTTGGCTCTATGCTTCTCTAAGCTAGGATCCTCTTGTTGCCATGATTTCACTTCTACAACTAGAGATGATACGGCTGTGTCCTGAATTGTTACCTTACTATATTCTGCCTCTAACAATCTGACTCCCAAGCTAGCTAATTGATGAAGCTCTCGTGCTAGCTCACTCTTCTCAACACCTAAATAGGATAAACTACCCATAGATCTTCAACTGAGGGCATCGGCTACCACATTCGCCTTTCCTGGATGATATAAAATATCCACGTCGCAGTCTTTCAGTAACTCAAGCCATCGACGTTGTCGCAGATTTAATTCCTTTTGTTTAAAGATATATTGAAGGCTTTTATGATATGTGAAGATGTCGACATGAACACCATATAAATAGTGTCTCTAGATTTTTAATGCATGCACAACTGCAGCAAACTCTAAATCGTGGGTCGGATAGTTCTTTTCATGCCTTTTCAACTGCCTTGAAGCATATGCGATAACCTTACCATGTTGCATTAGAACACATCCCAGCCCAACACCAGAAGCATCACAGTACACCGCATAGCCTTCTGAACCCTATGGCAATGTTAGAACTGGTGTTGATGTCAACCTGTCCTTAAGCTCCTGGAAACTATGCTCGCAAACCTCAGTCCACTGGAACTTAGTTGCTTTTTGAGTTAGCTTCGTTAATGGTGCTGAAAGTGAAGAAAACCCCAATACAAACCTTTTGTAGTACCCAACTAACCCTAAAAAACTACGACCCTCAATCAGAGTCATGGGTTTGGGCCAAGTCTTTACTGACTCAATCTTTTGTGTATCAACCGCAATGCCTGCATCTGATACAATATGGCCTAGGAAAGCCACAGAGCTCAACCAAAACTCACACTAGGAGAACTTTGCATAAAGTTCCTGCTCTCGAAGAACATGAAGGATTGCTCGCAAATGATTTTCATGCTCAGCTTTTGAACGTGAATACACCAAACTATCATCAATAAATACAATCACAAACAAGTCTAGATACGGCCTGAATATACTATTCATCAGGTCCATGAACACTGCTGGGGTATTATTAATCCAAATGACATTACCAGGAACTCAAAATGTCCATATCTGGTTCTAAAAGCTGTCTTTGGAACGTCTTTCTCCCGAACTCGTATCTGGTGGTACCCTGATCTTAAATCAATCTTTGAGAAACACTCAACACCTTGTAACTGATCAAATAAGTCATCGATCCTCGGAAGGGGATACTTATTCTTTATAGTCGCCTTATTCAGTTGTTGATATTTGATACACAGTCTTAGTGAGCCATCTTTCTTCCTCACGAATAACACTGACGCACCCCATGGTGAAGCACTAGGCCTGATAAAGCCTTTATCTAGAAAGTCTTTCAGCTGATCCTTCAACTCTTTTAGCTCAGCAGGAGCCATTCTATATGAAGGGATAGATATGTGTTGTGTACCTCGTACCATATCGATAGCAAAATCAATTTCTCGTTCTGGAGGGATACCAGGGAGCTCGTCTGGAAATACATCTAGAAACTCATTAACTACCGAAATAAATGGAAGAGTCGGTGGTTCTGCATCTATATCATTAACGCGAACAAGATGATAAATACAACCCTTAGTGATCATTCGCTACGCCTTAAGAAAGGAAATAAACCTACCTTTCGGCATTGATGTATCGCCTTTCCATTCCAGAACTGCCTCTCCTGGAAAGTGGAATCTAACAATCTTTCTCCGACACTCAACATTAGCATAACAAGACGCTAACCAGTCCATACCCATTATGACGTTGAAATAAACCATCTCTAACTCTACCAGGTCTACAGAGGTCTGACGGTCGATAATTTCTACCGGGCAACCTTGATAGACTCTCCTGGCAATAATAGACTCACCAACTGGTGTAGATACAATAAAGGGTTGATCTAATGACTCTGCTACTATACATACCTTCCCCGCAATAAATAGAGTAACATAAAACAGAGTAGATCCAGGATCTATCAAAGCATAAACACAATGGGAGCAAACAATCAATGTACCTGTCACAACATCTGGTGATGACTCTGAGTCTTGTCGTCCGGTTAATGAATACGTACGGTTCTGTCCACTACCAGAACTAGATGCTCCCTTTCTACCTCCGCCTCTACCTCTACGTGCTGAAGTCTGTGCGGATGAGGAGGAACCTACTGCTGACCTGGTCGGCTGACCTATACCACCCTGACCTATAGTAGGGCAGTTTCTCCACTCATGCCCTTCCTGTCCGCAAGAATAACAACCTGTGGAACCCTGTCTGCATCTCCCAAAATGCATCCTACCGCAAGTAGCGCAACGCGGCGGGGGTGTCCTAGCCTGGTCTGAACCCCTCTGCTGCTGCGAGCCTGATGCTCGTGAACCCTCACCTGGGTCTGACTGTCCCTGACGATCAAATCTACTACCCTGGAGCTGCTGTGGTGGAGGTCTAGGTGGCCTAATAGAATGTCGGGGTCTGGGACCACCCTTAGAATCTCCCTGTGAACCAGCGGGCCTAGCCCTCTTCTGTCTCTCTCTCGAGACCCTCTCACTCATATACTGTAGATGTCGGTGATCTTCTATGCCTTGTGGAAAGGCCTGAATTCGTGAGATATACATATTATCATTTAGTGCAGTGGTAGAACAAGCGTCGATATAGTTTGAGTCAAGCCCTCCCACAAATCTACGCACCCTGTCATGCATCGTATCAACAAATGCTGGTGCATATCTAGCCAATGAGTCAAATCTCAGCCCGTACTCTCGGACACTCATGCTACCCTGTCGGAGGTTCAGAAACTGGTCCACCTGGTCATCCCTAATCTCTTGAGGCAAATAGTTATCTATGAAAGCTTCTGTAAAGCTATCCCAAGTGGGTAGAGATGCATCTTTTCCCCTAGATCTCTCCCAACTTTCGTACCAAAATACTGCAACATCATGCAATCGAAATGCTGCTAACTCAACTGACTCAGTCGCTGAGGCATGCATGACACTGAAGATCCTATGAAGCTGATCAACAAAGTGGTGAGGGTCCTCTCTGCGATCTGTCCCTGTGAATTGTAGGGGATTCAAGGCAAGAAATTCACGAACTCTCGAACTTCTGGGCCCTCCAGAAGGCCCGGCAACATTTGGCACAACAGGTTGGCGCTGTGCAGCTACTAACTGTGCTAACATATATACTACACTCTTGAAATCCTGATCAGATGGAATATGAGGAACTAGAGGTGGTACAACTGGTGGAGCCGGAAGTCCTGTAGACCTCGGAGGCTCTTGAAATGGTGGATAATCTATAGGGGGCTGAGAAGATGTCTCCCTATGGGTATCACAATGGGCTACCTCCACCTGTGGTACCTTGCCGGTACCGTCGCCTGCAGCTGTATCTAGACCCTGGCTAGCTGTGGCCTGTCCAGTGTCAGCCATCTCTACCGGCATACAAGTATCAATTATAAGCAAGAAACATCAACCCTTAAGACACCGCTCTATAGCACGAGGTGAGCAAAAGAAGGATAGTATTTCTAACATGCCCGGTAGCTTTTTGCTTATCGAATGTGGTGTTCAACACATTTATAAACAAGACTCTACTAGACACGGCTTGCAGACTCCCTAGGATACGACGTTGCTCTGATACAAAGTTTGTCACACCCCAAACTCAAGGGGCACAACTGGCTCCTAATGCCAAAACTCAGTCCCGAGTTGACCCTAATGAACCATTTGCTACTAGCGCATGGCAGACACACGCAATCAAGAAAACAAACTAGTATATCCCAGCTTAAAACTAAGCCCTCGGCCGGTAAGGCCCCTGTCAACATATATATAAAAGAAACAGCTACTCCCAAGAGTTCATATAAAGAAATAGCCAACTAGCACAGAAGTCATGATTGGGCCGTCGAGGCCACCATGATATCTATACAAAAACTGGAAGCAGGTATATATCAATACAATACATCAAACAGCTCACAAGCTTCAGCAAACCAACAAAAGTAGGCCAGCATGGCCATAACCTAGCTCTACACCCCACACACTAATCTGCAAGCTTCAAAGAGTAGTAAAGATTGACGGGACAGGGCCCCAACCTACAAATAAAAATATACACAACAACAACTAACAAACCTCCAAACTCTGGCAGCTCCGGAGGAAAAGGGCTAGCCAACCGGATAGAAGTCAATCCTGCTACCGAGAAGGTCTACTCGATCGTCTGTCAGGACCTGCATGCATGTATGCAGCGCCACCAGGCAATGGGGCGTCTGTACAAAATAATGTACAGAGTATGAAAGGTTGTAGAGTAAATGAACAAGTATCATAATATACCAAAAGCAATCAGGTAAGGAAATCAAATTTAGATAAGCATGCCAACCCACTACTGAATCTAATAAAATACAATAATGATCAAATATCAACCTAACCAAGCCCCTATAAGCCCGGTAGGTACAAACAACATAGCACCTACTTAGGCCCCCATAAGCCCAGAAGGTGCCAAATTAATCTACATAACCTTATCGGTAGTCCCTTGTCTTTGTAAGAAGTCACATAGCCCTTTTTGGCAACGATATAGCCCCGTAGGCAGTGCATAGCCCTCTTAGGTAACATCATAGCTCTGTGGGCTGCACGTAGCCCTTTTTTGCATCACATAGTCCTGTAGGCAATACATAGCCTTCTTTGGCGTCAAAATAGTCCCGTAGGCAACACATAACACTCTTTGGCATCAATATAGCCCCGTGGGCAACACATATCCATCTTTGGCAATAACATAGTCCTATTAGACAACATCATAGCCCTTTCATTCTTTCCATGTCCCTCTCCTTTGATCTCAGTTACTCATCAAATGGCACTCAGTTCATATCTTGAAGAGTGGAGCCTCGAAAAGCACTGTTGAGAGGAAGATCCTTGGCCCCTCTTCATTCTCCATTCGATACGGGGAATCTCGCAATACTCCGAAAGGCCACAGTCCGGGTGAGAAACTCTTCGAGCGGATCAAGCCCCCAATGAGATGGGGAATTTTTCACCCCCTATTTCGACTTTTGGGCCCTTCATCTTTCTGAATCGAGACCGCTCCATTCTATTCCCCATTATTTCACTTTCCATCAAAGGCTCATAATCCAAGGACCCTTTACTTCGTAACCTTTAACCAAGGTCCTGTGGAATGAATAATACGACACTTCGTGTCCTTCCCATCAAATCCATGAGCATAGGGAATCTATACTCCAGCGTTCCACTGGGCCCCTGACAGGATAGGCCCTATAACTGAAAAAAAAGGAGCACGGCGAAAAGCCTACCTTCTTTTTGAATTTGCTTGTCAACGAAATTCCACTCATAAGTAGGCAGTTCATAGCTCAACAGCTAACCACAATTGCCTCAAGGTCGACAACAAACAATTAAATAGGCTGAAGGCGAGCAATTTAGCTATAAACAATATATATGAGTAGTGTCCAAGTCGTTCCTAACTTAGGGTTGTTCGGAACAGATCATGAGTCCCTAAAATGAGGGTTTATAACCACTCAATCAGCCAACCAATCACAATGACATCTACAAGATAACTAACATTAACTACTCTATTATATCACTCCCAAGCTCTAAGGAAACATGCCGAACGAAGGGAGTAGCCTTAACATACCTTTTCCTTTATAATTTATGCTGAAAACACCTCTGTCCACACCACTACAACACTAAAGAAAAAGGTAAAATCAATAAGTAATTAAGGATAAAAATTACTACGACAATTCAACAATCGATACAGATTCCTATCGTAAACTATAATCCAAGACCTAAGGTATCCGTAAACTGTTAATGATTCCTACCTTTCTTTAAATGACCAAAACACTTGAATACAATCACTCCACTGGAAAAAAAACCCTGCTGCCATAACCTCCACGGAGCTACAACACTTAATTCACCATGAAAATTATACCAAAACAACGAGCTCGCGACGTAGGGCAATTTTCGATAAAAGGCCAAGAAGAGATCATGAACACACAAGGAAGATTTGAGGAGTATTTCTCTGATTTTCGTGGGTTTCTCACGATTTGGAATGAAGAAAAATGAAGAAGATGCTAACTTATAAGTTTCCACCGACTTAGGGGACCCACTTCACGTGCCTGCTTGCGCAGTCTCGCAAAAATGCGAATATCTCTCTATTCTGAAGTCGTATGAACAAACCGTTTGATGCGTTGGAAACTAGACTCGTAGACCTTCGATTTAATGGGTCGTGGAACCCATAACTCGTTATAGATTGGGAGAAAACTTCCGAAACATTTGTCCCAAATTTCAGAGAAATCTTTAAAAAGGAACTTACGATAACTTTCGTCCACTTTTATTTTGCGACTTACCTTACTTCAAAACTTGAGATACAACCCTTGAACACTTGAAATATGACATACCACATCATTTTTAATTTATTACTCACCCTCTTTGTCTTTCCACGAATGTACAAATTAATTTAGACGTTTAGAAAAGTCGGGGTGTTACAATAAATATCAAAAATTTTAATTCGTAAACGTCCGAAAAATATAAAAATCAAGAAAAAGATTAAAAAAACATCTAAATAAATTCTCGAATCACACAAGTCATCTTAGAATATCGATATGAATAGTATATCAAAATTTCATATTTTTTTGTGACTGCCTGAAAAATATCAAAATTTTTAATTTGTAAACATCCAAAAAATATTAAAAGCAATAAAAAGACATAAAAACACCTCAAAAAATTCAGAATCACACCAGTTAGGTTAGACTATCCATACGAATAAAATATCAAAATTTTACAATTTTTCGTGATCGCCCGAAAAATATATCATAAATTTTAATTTGTACACGTCCGAAAAATATAAAAATAAAGAAAAAGACATAAAAAAAATCTCAAAAAATTCTCTAATTGCACCAGTCACCTTAGAATATCGATACAAATAAAATATCAAAATTTCACATTTTTTCGTGCGTGTCCGAAAAATATCAAACATTTGAATTCGTAAACGCCAGAAAAATATAAAAATCAAGAAAAAGGCAAAAAAACACCTCAAAAAATTCTCGAATCGCACCTGTCACCTTTAGAATATTGATACGAATTAAATAACAAAATTTCACATTTTTTTGTGACTGTCCAAAAAATATCAAAAATTTTAATTCGTAAACGTCCGAAAAATATAAAAATCAAGAAAAAGTAAAAAAAAAAACCTCAAAAAATTACCAAATGGCACCAGTCATCTTAGAATATTGATACGAATAAAATATCAAAAATTCATATTTTTTCATGACTAATGGAAAAATATCAAAAAAATTAATTCATAAATGTCCGAAAAATATAAAACTCAAGAAAAATACATAAAAACACCTCAAAAAATTCACGAATCGCACCTGTCACCTTATAATATCGATACGAATAATTATGAAAATTTCACATTTCTTCGTGACTGTTCGAAAAATATCAAAAATTTTAATTCATAAACGTCCGAAAAATATAAAAATAAAGAAGAAGACATAAAAACACCTCAAAAATATTCTGAATCTCACCAGTGTCCTTAGAATATTGATGCGAATAAAATATCAAAATTTCACATTTTTTCATGACTGACGAAAAAAATAAAAAATTTTAATTCGTAAACGTCTGTAAAATATAAAAATCAAGAAAAAGACATTAAAACACCTCAAAAAATTCTCAAATCGCAACATTTACCTTAGAATATTGATACAAATAAAATATTAAAATTTCACATTTGTTCGTGACTGCACCAAAAAATATCAAAAATATTGATTCGTAAACGTCCAAAATATATAAAAAATAAGAAAAAGATATTAAACTCCTCAAAAAATTCCTGAATTGCACCAGTCACCTTAGAATATCGATACGAATAAACTATCAAAATTTCACATTTTTTCGTGACAGCCCGAAAAATATCAAAAATTTTAATTCGTAAAAGTCTGAAAAATATATAAATCAAGAAAAAGACATAAAACCACCTGAAAAATTTCCGCATCGCAACTGTCAACTAAAAATATCAATACGAATAAAATATCATAATTTCACATTTTTTCGTGACTGCATCAAAAAATATCAAAAATTTTGGTTCGTAAATGTCTGAAAAATATAAAAATCAAGAAAAAGACATAAAAACACCTCAAAAAATTCCTGAATCGAACCAGTCACCTTAGAAAGTCAATGCGACCAAAATATCAAAATTTCACATTTTTTCGTGACTGCCCGAAAAATATTTAAAAATTAAATTCCTAAACGTTCGAAAAATATAAAAATCATGAAAAAGTCATAAAAACACCTAAAAAAATTCCTGGATCGCACTACTCATCTTAGAATATTGATAAGAATATAAAATCAAAATTTCATATTTTTTCATGACTGCGAAAAAAATCAAAAATTTTAATTCGTAAACGTCCGAAAAATATAAAAATCATGAAAAAGACATAAAAACACCTCAAAAAATTTGCAAATCGCACAGCCTTATAATATCGATACGAATAACATATCAAAAATTGACATTTTTTTGTGACCATATAAAAAAATATCAAAAATTTTAATTCATAAACGTCCAAAAAATATAAAAATCAAGAAAAAGTCATACAATCACCTCAAAAAATTCCAGAATCGTACCGTTCACCTTAGAATTTCGATACGAATAAAATATCAAAAGTTCACATTTTTTCGTGACAGCCTGAAAAAAATAAAAGTTTTAATTCGTAAATGTCCAAAAAATATAAAAATCAATAAAACGACATAAAAACAGCTAAAAAAATTCCCGAATCGCACCTGTGACCTTAGAATATCGATACGAAAAAAATATCATAATTTCACATTTTTTAGGGATTGCTCAGAAAAATATCAAAATTTTTAATTCGTAAACGTCCGAAAAATATAAAAATTAAGAAAGACATAAAAACAATAGAAAAAATTTCCGAATCGCACCAGTTAGCTTAGAATATTGATACAAATAGAATATTAATATTTCACATTTTTTCGTGATCGCAGAAAAAATATCAAAAATATTAATTCGTAAACGTCCGAAACATATAAAAATCAAGAAAAGACATTACAACACCTCAAAAAATTCCTGAATCGCACCAGTAACCTTAGAATATCAATATGAATAAGATACCAAAATTTCACATTTTTCATGACTTACCGAAGAATATCAAAATTTTAATTCATAAACGTCCAGAAAAAATATAAAAATCAAGAAAAATACATAAACCCACCTCAAAAAATTCCCATGTCGCACCTGTCACCTTAGAATATCGATACGAATAAAATATCAAAATTTCACATTTTTTTGTGATTGCATAAAAAAATATCAAAAAATTTAGTTCGTAAACGTCCGAAAAATATAAAATTCAAGAAAAAGACATAAAAACTCCTCAAAAAATTACTGAATCGCACCAGTTACCTTATATTATCGATACAAATAAAGTATCAAAATTTCACATTTTTTTTACTACCCGAAAAATATAAAAATTTTTAATTCCTAAACGTCCGAAAAATATAAAAATGAAGAAAAAATCATAAAATCACCTCAAAATATTCTCGAATCGCACCAATCACCACAGAATACGATAAGAATAAAATATCAAAATTTTTAATTCATAAACTTTCAAAATATATAAAAATCGAGAAAAAGACATAAAAACACCTCAAAAAATTCCCAAATCGCTCCTGTCCTCTTAGAATATCGATACTAATATAATTTCAAAATTTTACAATTTTTCGTGACTGCCACAAAAATATCAAAAATTTTAATTCGTAAACGTCTGAAAAATATAAAAATCAAGAAAAAGACATAAAAACACCTCAAAAAATTCCTGTATCGCACCTGTCACCTTAGAATATCGATACGAATAAAATATCAAAATTTCACATTTTTTAGTGACTGCTCTGAAAAATATCAAAAATTTTAATTCGTAAATGTCTGAAAAATATAAAAATCCAGAAAACCATACAAACGCCTGAAAAAATTTCCGAATCGCACCAGTTAGCTTAAAATATTGATACAAATAGAATATTACAATTTTACATTTTGTCGTGATTGCAGCAAAAAATATCAAAAATATTAATTCGTAAACGTCCGAAACATATAAAAATCAAGAAAAAGACATAAAAAACCTCAAAAAATTCCTGAATCGAACTAGTAACCTTAGAATATTGATGCGAATAAAATACCAAAATTTCACATTTTTCATGACTTACCGAAAAATATCAAAAAATTTAATTCATAAACGTCCGAAAAAATATAGAAATCAAGAAAAATACATAAAACCACGTCAAAAACATCCCATGTCGCATCAGTCACCTTAGAATATCGATACGAATAAGATATCAAAATTTCACATTTTTTCGTTACTTCATCAAATAATATCTAAAATTTTAGTTCGTAAACGTCCAAAAAATATAATAATCAAGAAAAAGACTTACTCCTCAAAAAATTACTGAATCACACCAGTCACCTTATAATATCGATACAAATAAAGTATCAAAATTTTACATTTTTTTACGGCCTGAAAAGTATCAAAAATTTTAATTCCTAAAGGTCCGAAAATATAAAAATGAAGAAAAATCATAAAGACACCTCAAAATATTCTCGAATCGCACGAATCACCTTAGAATACGATACAAATAAAATATCAAAATTTTACATTTTTTCGTGACAACCCAAAAAATATCAAAAATTTTAATTCGTAAACGTCCAAAATGTTTAAAAATTGAGAAAAGACATAAGAACACCTCAAAAAATTCCCAAATCGCTCCTGTCACCTTAGAAAATCGATACTAATAAAATCTCAAAATTTTACAATTTTTCGTGACTACCAAAAAAATATCAAAATTTTAATTCGTAAACGTCCGACAAATATAAAAATCAAGAAAAAGACATAAACACACCTAAAAATATTCCCAAATCGCACATGTCACCTTACAATATCAATATGAATAAAATATCAAAATTTCACATTTTTTCATGACTGCCCGAAAAATATTAAAAATTTTAATTCGTAAACGTCCGAAAAATATAAAAATCCAGAAAAAGACATGAAATACCTCAAAAAATTCCCGAATCGCACATGTCACCTTAGAATATCGATACGAATAAAATATCAAAATTCCAAATTTCTTCGTCATTGCACTGAAAAATATAAAAAACATTAATTCGTAAATGTCCGAAAAATATAAAAATCAAGAGAAGACATAAAAACACCTAAAAAAATTTCTGAATCGCACAAGTCACCTTAGAATATCAATACAAATAAAAATATCTAAATTTCACATTTTTTTTGTGATTTCCCAAAAAATATTAATATTTTTAATTCATAAACGTCCGAAAAATATAAAAATCAAGAAAAAGTCATAAAAATAGCTCAAAAAATTTTCGAATCGCACTAATCGCCTTAGAATATTGATACGAATAAAATATCAAATCTTCACATTTTTGCATGACTTCCCGAAAAATATCAAATTTTTTAATTCGTAAACGTCTGAAAAATAAAAAAATCAAGAAAAAGACATAAAAATACCTCAAAAAATTCTCGAATCACATATATCACCTTAGAATATCGATACGAATAAACTTTAAAATTTCACATTTTTTTCGTGATTTTCCAAAAAATATCATAAATATTAATTCGTAAAAGTTTGAAAATTATAAATATCAATAAAAAGTAATAAAATGACCTCAAAAAATTCCCAAATCACTGCTATCACCTTAGAATATCTATACGAATGAAATATCAAAATTTTACATTTTTTTGTGACTGCCTGAAAAAAAATCAGAAATATTACTTCGTAAACGTTTGAAAAATATAAAATCAAGAAAAAGACATAAAAACACCTCAAAAAATTACCGAATCGCACATGTTACCTAAGAATATCGATACGAATAAAAATTAAAATTTTACATTTTTTCGTGACTGCACCGAAAAATATAAAAAAATTTAATTCGTAAACGTCCGAAAAATATAAAAATCAAGAAAAAGGCATAAAACCCCTTAAAAAATTCCTGAATCGCACCAGTCACCTTAGAATATGGATACAAATAGAATATCAAAATTTCACATTTTTTCATGACTGCCCAAAAAATATAAAAAAATTTAATTCGTAGACGTCCGAAAAATATAGAAATCAAGAAAAAGACATAAAACCAACTCAAAATTCCTGCATCACACCTGCACCTTAGAATATCGATACGAATAAAATATCAAAATTTCACATTTTTTCGTGACTGCACCGAAAAATATCAAAAATTTTAATTCGTAAACGACCGAAAAATATAAAAATCAAGAAAAAGACATAAAAACACCTCAAAAAATTTGTGAATTGCACCAATCACCTTAGAATATCGATACGGATAAAATATCAAAATTTCACATTTTTTCGTGACTGCCCAAAAAATATCAAATATTTTAATTCATAAACATCAGAATAATGTAAAAATCAAGAAAAAAATATAAAAACACCTCAAAAAATTCTCGAATCGCACCAATCATCTTAGAATATTGATACGAATAAAATATTAAAATTTCACATTTTTTTGTGACTGTGATATACCGGGAGTTTATGGTATTTTTAATACATTTCACTTAAGAGTTGTGTGTGTCTAGGGCCATTTTGTATTAGAACTAATGTTTATTGTGCTAAATTTATAGGAAATAGGCTTGGACGAGGTCGAGAGAGATACAACTGAAATTCGGCAAAGTGGCTACCCACGGAAGTGACCTACGGACCTACGGTCCAGTCACGGTCCATCAGTGGGTAGGCGTAGATTGCTCATCTGGGAAGTCTGACTAAGTGTGGAACTACGGAGGCGAGTGACGGACCGTAGGTCGACCTACGGGCCGTCCTGCACGTCCGTCAATGATCACTGAGAGTTGAAGTTCCAGTACCAAATGAAAAGTTCCAAGTGTGGAGCCACGAAAGAGGACCCACGGACCGTGGATCGACCTACAGTCCGTACTGCACATCCGTCGATTGCAACTGGGAAGTGAAGGTTCCAAACTTCTGAGAAATTGTCTAAGTCTTGAGCCACGGAAGGGACCTACAGACCATAGGTCAATCCACGGTCCATAGGTCAGTATCGTCGATTGAAGTCGCATCTAGCAGTTTATTTCCTTATTTCGTTTCCTTTTTGTTTAGGATAATGTTTTCTATAAATAGGGTATGTAAATCTCGTTTTTGGGGGTTAGGCGTTATTGTTAACTTTTAGTTCTTGGTATTTTCTTGGGAATTAACTTGCAAACTCTAGCAATTTGATTTTCTAATTTCGGTTTATAAAGATTCTTGCTTTGAATTTCAATTGGAGATTACGGGTTTCTTCTACTCATTACGTAAGTTCACGAATTCTTCTTCTAAATATATGAATTATGTTCTTGCTAGCATGGGTAATTAAATCCACAACTAGGGTTGTGGGAACCATGAGCGATTAACAAAGTGTGAATAGTAACTAAGTAATTCTTGAATAGTGTTGTTGCATGCATTGATAATTCTTTCGTTTAGAAGTCTTTTTAACGGTGGCCAACGTCAGAACTCGCCTTTTTTCTACTTGCTAGACCAAGGAGGTTGTTAATAAGAAAAGAATTATCAACATAGATTTAGTGTGATACTATCTAATAGTCTAATGTCAATTGGTGCGAGGGTGAAAACTAAGCCATACATTGATGTGATGTCTAATATGAGGTAAAGGTAAGGGCTAGTAAATTATACACACGTAGCCGGACCAAGGTGCGGGATGAAATTTCCTATTTGGCTGACCAAGCACTTAGGGATACAAAACTTACCACTTTGCATGTGATACACTAGGAAAGGATTACTATTACTAGGATTACCGCGTTATGAGCTTATGGGGAACACATACACCCTAGTTTATTTCTCTCATTGATAACAACTAAAGTTCGAATCTTGCTCACTTGTTCTCTAAATTACAATCAGTTATTTGTTACACAAAACCCCCCCTTTACTTACTTGTCTTGGAAATACGTTGACTAAATGAATATAATCGTAAGTTAAGTTTAATTCTAAACCATATTCTTCGTGAGGTCGACCTCAACCTACAAGTTGGGTTCTTTACTTGATAACAATCAATTATACTTCTTTAGTGAGGTGTAATTTGAGCGTATCAAATTTTGGCACCTCTGTCGGGTAATAAGGCTTTTAGATTAAGTTTAACTACATTACTGAACTTTAGTCAATTATTTCCAAATTTTACGTTTCCTTTAGTTTTTGTTTTCTTCAGGTTTTTGCTCTAGTGTATGCCAAGTACACGGAGTCGAGGCGAACCACTAACCCCATACGATCCAGAGTTGAGCAAAACTTTGAGGAAGATGAATAATCAAGGGGTCTGTGATCACCCAGTCATAGAGGAGCCCAATGACCAAGTGAATAATGAGAATGTCCAGGTTCAGGGTGATAATATACTTGGAGATGCATTGAGGGTGCAAGCTCCACCTGAACTAAGACAGCGTGATAATTACAGGGTCGAATTCAACACTGTAGAATCTGAAGGACTCATTGTTCTCCCTCTTCTACCTTCAGGGCATACATTTATGGTGACTAGCAGTTTGATGTAGAAGCTTACAGTGAGGGGTTGGTATGGCTTCAGAAGATCCGTATATGCATATGGCCAAGTTGAGGAGTGTTTGTAAGAGTTGTGTGGGGCGGACAGAGTTAGATATGAACATTATAGGGTTGAAAGTCTTTCCACTATCATTGACCGACGATGCTACTGTATGGTTTTCTGAGCTTCCGTACAACTCGATTCACACATGGGATCAATTGCACAGGGTGTTCATGGCCAAGTACTTTCCATTGTCAAAGAAGCTAAACCAAAAAGATAAACTCAACAATTTCATGGCACTACCTGGAGAGTCTGTGAGTAGTTCGTGGGACAGTTCACTACATTCATTAGAAGTGTTCCAAACCACCGCATTGATGATGAGTCACTAAAGAAGTATTTCTACAAAGGTCAAGATGGCAATTGTAAGGCTGTGCTTGATACTATCGCAGGAGGATCATATGGTGAGTGCACTTTTGAGGAGATCACTGAGAAACTAGAGAAGATTTCCCGAAACAATAAAGCATGGAACACTCGAAAGTCAGACACTGGAAGAAACACTTTTGCAGTTCAATTGCACCTAGTCAATCTGTCGATGACATTCGTGAGGAGATGGTTCAGATGTGGACAGAGCTTGGGTTGGTGTTGAAACATGTTAGTGGAGGTGCATAAAAGGTAAATGCGGTGAATTATTTGACTAGGACTCCACCACCACCGGTAGAGGAATGTTACTATGAACAGGATGCTTACTTGGTGAATGATCAGATGGGGGGTTTCCGAGCCAACGCCCAAGGTTCCAATTGGGATAATTGGCGGCAAGGTCAAGGAAACCAAGGTCAGAACGATGGTAACTACAATCGAGAGGGTCAGTATGTCCGGGATGGGAACTACAATTGCGACAACAACAACAACCGGAACAACTATGACAACAAGAATGATAGAGTTGGGCCTTATGTCCCTCCACAAAATCAGGAATATGGCAATAGGGAAACTGGGGGTAGTATGTCACAGATTGAGGATATGATGCAGAATATGATGAAGAGGTTTGATTCGACTGATTAGAATGTGAAGGAGATGCTAAACGAATTGTCTGGAATCAGTAAAAAATTTGATGCCCATGCAGTGTCGATCAAGCAACTTGAGCAGCAGATGAATCAATTGTCCACTACAGTCAACCCACGTTAGCCTGGCACACTTCCTAGCAACACCATCCAAAATCCGAAGAATGATGAGCATTGTATGACAGTCACTACTCGAGGGGGTAAGGAGACCATTGATCCACCTATGTCGTCTGAGGTTGAAATTGTAGTTGAGAAAGATGATGATGAGATTAAGGCTACTGGAGAGTCCAAGAATGCTACAGAGAAGGAAGCAGAGATAACCCAAAATATTGTCCCCATGCCTAGACCTCCACCTCCATTCCAACAGAGGTTGGTGAAGAAGAATGAAGAAGGAAATACCGCAGGTTTATTACTATGTTGAAATAACTTTCCATCAATGTTCCGTTGACAGAAGCTTTGGAGCAAATGCCTGGGTATGCAAAGTTCATGAAAGATTTGGTGACTAAGAAGAGGGCTGTGAGTTTTGAAGATGATGATAGGTTGCAACATTGTACTGCTATTGCTACAAGGTCACTTGTGCAGAAGAAGGAGGATCCTGGTGCCTTCGCTATTCCTTGTACCATCGGGTTGTTGCATTTTGCTAAGGCGTTGTGTGATTTGGGTGCTAGCATTAATCTGATGCCATTGTCTATTTACAAGAAGTTGGGTTTAGGGGCTCCAAAACCAACTGTGATGCGATTACTCATGGTCGATAGAACTGCGAAGAGGCCCATTGGTGTTCTCCAAGATGTGCTTGTGAAAATGGAGTCGTTTATTTTTCCAGTGGATTTTGTGATACTTGACTGTGAGGTTGATTTTGAGGTCCCTATCATCCTAGGGAGACCATTCCTTGCTACTGGGCGCGCCTTGGTCGATATGGAGAAAGGGCAGATGAAGTTCCGATTGAATAGTGAAGAGGTAACTTTTAATATCTATAGGTCCATGAAGCAAGAAAATGATCTCAAGTAAGTGTCCATGGTGAATCATATTGTAGGTCAATGTTCTCATGTGTCTATCTAAGAGTGGTTGGGTGTTGATGCACTTGCAGTCGTGATGATGAATTTTGAGGGTGATGGTATGGAAGACTATGATGAGTTAGTTGCCGCATTTGATAGATTCGAATTCCGTTCAAAACAGAATAAATTGGAGTTAGATATGAAGAATAGCGACTCTCCACCCGCAAAACCGTCTATTGAAGAGGCTCCAAAATAGGAGCTTAAGGATCTACCATCACATTTGAGGTATGTATTCTTGGGGAGATTTTGTACTTTACCAGTCATCATTGCAGCCGATTTGAATGCGGAAAAACTTGAGGCTTTGGTTTATGTGTTAAAAAGGTTCAAGAGGGCTATTGGGTGGACTATTGCAGACATTATTGGGATTCCTCCTGGCATCAGTTCTCATAAAATCAAACTCATGTCGGATCATAAGCCTAGTATTGAGAACCAAAGAAGACTAAATCTGCCTATGCAATAGGTCATGAAAAAGGAAATCATCAAGTGGTTGGATGCTGGAGTCATTTATCCCATTGCCGATAGTAGTTGGGTTTGTCCTGTCCAGTGTGTGCCCAAGAAAGGTGGGATGACTGTGGTACCTAATGCGAGAAACGAGCTTGTGTCCGATGCGGCCTGTGACTGGATGGAGAGTATGCATGGACTACCGGAAATTGAATGCTTGGACAGAAAAGGACCACTTCTGTCACGCCCCAAACTCAAGGGGCACAACTGGCTCCTAATGTCAGAACTCAGGCCCAAGCCGACTCTGGTGAACCATTTACTACTAGCACATGGCAGCCACACGCAATCAATAAAACAAACAAGTATATTTCGGGTTAAAATTAAGCCCTCGGCCAGCAAGGCCCTTGTCAACAGATCTATAAAAGAAACAGCTACTCCCAAGAGTTCATATAAAGAAATAGCCAACTAGCACAGAAGTCCTGATTGGGCCGTCGAGGCCACCATGATCTCTATAGCAAAACTTAAAGCATGTATATATCAATACAATACATCAAACAACTAACAAACATCAGGAAACCAACAAACTAGGCCAGCATGGCCATAACGTAGTTGTACACCCGACACACTAGTCTGCAAGCCTCTAAGAGTAGTAAAGATTGGCGGGATAGGGCCCCAGCCTACCCATAAAAATATATACAACAAAAGCTAACAAACCTCCCAACTCTGGCAGCTCCGGAGAAAAGAGGCTAGCCAACCAGATAGAAGTCAATCCAGCTGTTGAGGAGGTCTACTGGGTCATCTGTCGGGTCCTGTATACATGAATGCAGTGCCCCCATGCAATGGGGCGTCAGTACAAAATAATGTACAGAGTATGAAAGACTATAGACTAAATGAGCAACTATCATAATATACCAAAAGCAATCAGGTAAGGAAATCAAATTTAGATAAGCATGCTAACCCACTACTGAATCTAAAAATTACATAATGATCAGACAACAACCTAACCAAGCCCCTATAAGCTTGGTAGGTACAAGCAACATACCACCTATCTAGGCCCTCATAAGCCCAGAAGGGGCAATATCAATCTACTAAACCCTATCGGTAGCCCCTTGTCTTTGTAAGAAGTCACATAGCCCTTTTTGGCAATGATATAGCCCCGTAGGCAACGCATAGCTCTCTTAGGCAACATTATAGCTCTGTGGGCTGCACGTAGCCCTCTTTTGCATCACATAGCCCTGTAGGCAACACATAGCCCTGTTTGGCATCAAAATAGCCCCGTAGGCAACACATAACACTCTTTAGCATCAATATATCCCCGTGGGAAACACATAGCTCTCTTAGGCAATAACATAGTCCTATTAGACAACATCATAGCCCCCGTAGGTAGTTAATAGCTCAACAGCTAACCACAATAGCCCCAAGGGCAACAAGAAACAATTGAATAAGCTAAAGGTGAGCAATTTTGCTATAAACAGTATATATATATATATATATATATATATGTAGTTTACAAGTCATTCCTAACTCAGGGTCGTTCTTAACAGATTATGAGTCCCTATAATGAGGGTTTATAACCACTCAATCAGCCAACCATTCATAATTACATCTACAAGATCACCAACAATAATTACTCTACTATATCACTCCAAAGCTCTAAGGAAATATGTCGAACGAAGGGAAAAGCCTTAACATACCTTTTTCTTTATAATTTATGTTGAAAATACCTCTGTCTGCACCAATACAACACTAAAAAAAGAGGTAAAATCAATCAGTAATTAAGGACATGAATTACTACGACAATCGATACGGATTCCTATCATAAATTACTATCCAAGACCTAAGGTATCCATAAACTAATAAAAGATGGTTCCTACCTTTCTTTACACGCCCAAAACACTTAAATAAAATCAAACCACTGAAAAACTCTACTTCCACAGCCTCCACGGAGCTACACCGATCAATTCACCATGAAAACTATACTAAAATGACGAGGTCGCGAAAGTAGGGCAATTTTCAATGAGGAGCCAAAAAGAGATCATGAACACAAAAGGATGATTTGAGGAGAATTTCTCTGATTTTTGTGGGTTTCTTACGAGTTTGAATGAAGAAAAATGAAGAAGATGCTATCTTATAAGCTTCCACCGACTTAGGGGACCCACCTCACGTGCCTGCTTGCACAGTCTCACGAAAACACAAATATCTCTCTATTCTGAAGTCGTATGAACAAACCGTTTGATGCGTTGGAAACTAGACTCGTAGACATTTGATTTAATGGCTTGTGGGATCCATAACTCTTTATATATTGGGATAAAACTTCCGAGACATTAGACCCAAATTTCAGAGAAATCTTTAAAAAGGAACTTACGATAACTTTTGCCAACTTTTATTTTGCGACTTACTTACTTCAAAACTTGAGATACAACCCTTGAACACTTAAATTATGACATACCACATCATTCTTAATGTATTACTCACCCTCTTTGTCTTTCCACGAAAGTACAAGTTAATTTAGACGTTTTGGAAAGTCGGGGTGTTACATCCTTCCTCCCTTAGAAACATTCGTCCTCGAATGAAAAATCTGAGTCACATGATTATGTCCCTAGGAGTTGCCAAAGTATAGGCAAAGTATCCTTTGTGAATGTGACTATCCTGAACCTGAAACGAAGAAATTCTAACCTAGGCGTCTCACATGACGACATAAATAGCTAAGCACTATATCTCCGCAATAACAGTGCGAGCAAAAATACAACGACAACAACCATAATAATAAGCAATAATACAAAAAATTAGATAGTTATCTTACCTTACTTCACTAATATAAACTGATATGCTATCACCCTGGGGTATAAAACAAGTGAGGATATTTGAACCTCATGCCATCCTCAGCTTCCCATGTCACCTCTTCTCTATTTTTGTTTCTCTAAAATACTTTAACCGAAGCCAACTCCTTGGTTCTTAATTTACGGACCTGTCGATCTAATATGGCAACTGGAGTTTCCTCGTAGGATAAATCCTCTGTGATTTGAATATCCTCAACTGGGACAACCCGATAAGGGTCTCCTACGCACTTTTGTAGCATCGATAGATGGAAAACTGGATGAACAGATTCTAGCCCCGAAGGCAATTCTAACTCATAAGCCACTTTTCCTACCCTCCGAAGGATCCGGTATGGTCCAATGAATCTTGGACTAAGCTTGCCTTTCTTGCCAAATCTCATAACACCTTTTATTCGCGAGACTTTTAAGAATACCCAGTCATCGACACAAAATTCTAAGTCTTTTCGTCGCACATCTGAGTATGAATTCTGTCGGCTTTGAGCTGTTAACAACCTCTCCCAAATAAGCTTAACATGCTCCACTGTTTGATGTACTAGGTCAGGTCCAATCAACCCTGACTCACCTACCTCGAACCATCCAATGGAGGATCTACATTTTCGCCCATACAAAGTCTTATAAGGTGCCATACTGATGCTAGAATGATATTTATTATTGTATGCGAACTCAATAAGAGGTAAGTGGTCATCCCAACTTCCAAAAAAGTCTAGCATGCATGCTCATAGCATGTCCTCAAGTGTTAAAATGGTGCATTAAGCTTGGCCATCTGTCTGAGGGTGAAAGGTGGTACTGAGATTAACTTGCGTCCCTAATACTTTCTGGAAAGACTTCGAGAAGTTAGCGGTAAATTGTGCTCCTCTATCCGAGATAATAGATATTGGGACACCGTGCAACCTAACAATCTCTCGGATGTAAGGCCCTGCATAATCTTCAGCTGTGAAAGTAGTCTTGACTAGTAAGAAATGGGCTGATTTTGTTAATCTGTCAACAATTACCCAAATAGAGTCAAACTTACGACGTGATCGAGGTAACCCTGTAACAAAATCCATATTAATTGCTTCCCACTTCCACAAAGGAATGGCTATCTCCTGGACTAGCCCAGCGGGATTTACTGCTCAATCTTCACCTGTTGGCAATTAGGACACTGTGCCACAAACTCAGCAATGTCCTTCTTCATCCCGTGCCACCAATAGATCTTCTTAATATCATGGTACATCTTCGTCAAACTAGGGTGAATAGAATAACGGGAATGATGTGCCTCTTCCATAATCTGATGTGGAAGCCCTACAACATCCGCAACACACAATCGACCACTATATCTGAGGGCTCTATCTCCTGCTATATCAAATGCTACACGACAACTGTATCATCTCTAGTTGGCTCTGAGCTGCTCTAAGCTAGGATCCTCATGTTGTCGTGCTTTTACCTCCACAACTAGAGATGATACAGTTGTGTCCTGAATTGTGACCCCACTATCGTCTGCATCTAACAATCTGACTCCCAAGCTTGCTAACTGATGAAGCTCTCGTGCTAGCTCACACTTCTCAACACTTAAATAGGATAAACTACCCATAGATCTTTGACTGAGGGCATCGGCTACCACATTTGCCTTTCCTGGATGATATAAAATATCCACGTCGTAGTCTTTGGGTAACTCAAGCCATTCACGTTGTTGCAAATTTAACTCCTTTAGTCTACAGATATATTGAAGGATTTTATGATCGGTGAAGATGTCAACATGAATGCCATACAAATAGTGTCTCCAGATGTTTAATGCATGCACAACTGGAGCTAACTCTATATCGTGGGTCGGATAGTTTTTCTCATGCTTTCTCAACTGCCTTGAAGCATATGCGATAACCTTACCATGTTGCATTAGAACACATCCCAACCCAACACCAGAAGCATCACAGTACACCGCATAGCCTTCTGAACCCTCTGGCAATTCTAGAACTAGTGTTGATGTCAACCTGTCCTTCAGCTCCTGGAAACTATGCTCGCAAGCCTCAGTCCGGTGGAACATAACTACTTTTTGAGTCAGCTTCGTAAATGGTGCTGAAAGTGAAGAAAACACCTCTACAAACCTTCTGTAGTACCCAACTAACAGTAAGAAACTACGAACCTCAATCAGAGTCATAGGTTTGAGCCAAGTTTTTACGACCTCAATCTTTTGTGTATCAACCATAATGCCTGCATCTGATACAATATGGCCTAAAAAAGCTACAGAGCTCAACTAGAACTCACACTTAGAAAACTTTGCATAAAGTTCTTGATCTTGAAGAACCTGAAGGACTGCTCGCAGATGATTTGCATGCTCATCTTTTGAACGTGAATACACCAAAATATCATCAATAAATACAATCACAAAAAAGTCTAGATACGGCCTAAATATACTATTCATCAGGTCCATGAACACTGCTGGGGCATTAGTTAATCCAAAAGACATTACCAAGAACTCAAAGTGTCCATATCTGGTTCTAAAAGCTGTCTTTGGACATCTTTTTCTCGAACTCATATCTGGTGGTACCCTGATCTTAAATCAATCTTTGAGAAGCACTCAACACCTTGTAACTGATCAAATAAGTCATCGATCCTCAGAAGGGGATACTTATTCTTTATAGTCGCCTTATTCAGCTGTCGATATTCGATACACATTCTTAGTGAGCCATCTTTCTTCCTCACGAATAACACTGGCGCATCCCATGGTGAAGCACTAGGTCTGATAAAGCCTTTATTCAGCAAGTCTTTCAGCTGATCCTTCAACTCCTTTAGCTCAGCAGGAGCCTTTCTATAAGGAGGGATAGATATGGGTTGTGTACATGGTATCATATCGATAGCAAATTCAATTTCTCGTTCTGGAGGGATACCAGGGAGCTCATCTGGAAATACATCTATAAACTCATTAACTATTGAAATAGACTGAAGAGTCGGTGGTTCTGCATCTATATCATGAACACGAACAAGATGATAAATACAACCCTTAGTGATCATCCTCCTTGTCTTAAAATATGAAATAAACCTACCTTCCGGCGTTGCTGTATCGCCTTTCAATTCCAGAACTGCCTCTCCTGGAAAGTGGAATCTAACAATCTTTGTCCGACACTCAACATTAGCATAACAAGACGCTATCCAGTCCATAGCCATAATGACGTCGAAATTGACCATCACTAACTCTACCAGGTCTACAGAGGTCTGACGGTCGATAATTTCTATCGTGCAACCTCGGTAGGCTCTCTTAGCAATAATAGACTCACCAACTGGTGTAGATACAGTGAAGGGTCGATCTAATGATTCTGCTACTATACATAACTTCCCCGCAATAAATGGGGTGACATAAGATAAAGTAGATCCAGGATCTATCAAAGCATAAACAAAATGAGAGCAAACAATTAATGCACCTGTCATAACATCTGGTGATAAATCTGAGACCTGTTGGCCGGCTAGTGAATATGTACGGTTCTGGCCACTACCAGAACTAGATGCTCCATCTTTGTCTCCGCCTCTACCTGCTGAAGTCTGGGGTCCACGCCCTGTAGACTGTGCTGATGAAGAGGAACCTACTACTGACTCGGTCGACTGACCTATACCACCCTGACCTATGGTCGGGTAGTTCCTCCACCCATACCCCTGGTGTCCACAAGAATAACAACATGTGGAACCCTGCCTGCACCTCCCAAAATGTATCCTACCACAAGTAACGTAACGCGGCGGTGCTGTCCTAGCCTGGTCTGAGCCTCTCTACTGCTGAGAGTCTGATGCTCGTGAACCCTCACCTGAGCCTGACTGTCCCTGACGATCAAATCTACTACCCTGGAATTGCTGTGATGGAGGTCTAGGTGGCCTACTAGAATATCAAGGTCTGGGACCACCCTATAAATCTCTATGTGAACCAGCGGGCCTATCGCTCTTCTGTCTTTCTCTATCGATCCTCTCAGTCATATACTGTAGATGTTGGCGATCCTCTATGCCTTGTGCAAAGGCCTAAATTAACGAGATGTCCATATTATCATTTAGTGCAGCGGTAGAACAAACGTCGATATAGTCTGATTCAAGCCCTCCCACAAATCTACGCACCCTGTCATGCATCGTATCAACAAATGCTGGTGCATATCTAGCCAATGAATCAAATCTCAGCCCGTACTCTTGGACACTCATGCTGCCCTGTTGGAGGTTCAGAAACTGGTCCACCCGGCCATCCCTAATCTCTCGAGGCAAATAGTGATCTATGAAAGCTTGTGCAAAGCTATCCCAAGTGGGTAGAGATGCATATTTTCCCCTAGATCTCTCCCAACTTTCGTACCAAAAATACTGCAACATCACGCAATCGAAATGCTGCTAACTCAACTGACTCAGTCGCTGAGGCATACATGACTCTGAAGATCCTATGAAGTTGATCTACAAAGTGTTGAGGGTCCTCTCTGCGATCTATCCCTGTTAACTGTGGATGATTCAAGGCAAGAAATTCATGAACTCTCAAACTTTTGGGCCCTTCAGAAGGTCCGACAACATCTGGAGCAACTGGCTGGCGCTGTGCAGCTACTAACTGTGCTAACATACATACTGCACTTTTGAAATCTTGGTCAGATGAAATAGGAGGAACTAGATGTGGTACTACTAGTGGATTCGGGGGTCCTGGAGCCCTCAGAGGCTCCTGAAGCGGTGGAGAAGCTATTGGGGGCTGAGAAGATGTATCGTCATGGGTCTCACAATGGGCTACCTCCACCTGTGGTACTGATGTGAGGTCAAAATACATATTTTTAATCATTATTTGCCTCACATTATTATTTATATTTGTCCTTTTTGAGCATAAATTTTATGGATTGTGCTAAATTGTGTATTTTATTTGTAGGATTAAATTGGTGGGAAAATTAAGAAATTTGAAGCTAAAACGAATTAAAGATGGAAGGTTGAAGAAGGAAATCAAGCAGACAGCTTAATAAAATAAATTGAAAAAATAATATATTTATATATATAGAAAAAAAGCGGCTGCAATTTGCAATTCAAAAGAAAACTTACTTGCAACTGCCACGTGGCAAGTGTTGAAGACGCAAGAATTTGACCTTCACGCGGACAGCCTCACGAAAAAAAAGGAATCCAATTCCTTTTGGTTTTGGATTCCTAATTTAAGTTGGACTCAATTATTTTATTTAGGGTTTCTATATATAAATAGGGCATGAAAAGTTATTCTTGAGGGGGCCAAGAACCATGAAACAATACACAATATAAATTTTCTTCTAGCTTAGGAACTTTGGAAGAGCTGCAGTGGAGGCCGGAGAATTGTGGTTTATTCTTTCTTCTCCTTTATTATTTATTTGTATTCGTGATTAATAAAAGATAGTTTAGCTATTGTTCTTAACTTTTTATGATTAACACAAGCATATTTATTTTAATAAATTTTGATTGTGTT
>JAJOOD010008561.1:0-18740 GCA_029582525.1 Solanum tacnaense | reverse complement strand
TGGAATCTCTAAATTCCTATAATTTCTTTGTTATTGCAAATGAAAGATGTAATTAAGCTAATTGTGGCAACAAAAATTTGGAATCTCTAAATTCCTATAATTTCTTTGTTATTGCAAATGAAAGATGTAATTAAGCTAATTGTGGCAACAAAAATTTGGAATCTCTAAATTCCTATAATTTCTTTGTTATTGCAAATGAAAGATGTAATTAAGCTAATTGTGGCAACAAAAATTTGGAATCTCTAAATTCCTATAATTTCTTTGTTATTGCAAATGAAAGATGTAATTAAGCTAATTGTGGCAACAAAAATTTGGAATCTCTAAATTCCTATAATTTCTTTGTTATTGCAAATGAAAGATGTAATTAAGCTAATTGTGGCAACAAAAATTTGGAATCTCTAAATTCCTATAATTTCTTTGTTATTGCAAATGAAAGATGTAATTAAGCTAATTGTGGCAACAAAAATTTGGAATCTCTAAATTCCTATAATTTCTTTGTTATTGCAAATGAAAGATGTAATTAAGCTAATTGTGGCAACAAAAATTTGGAATCTCTAAATTCCTATAATTTCTTTGTTATTGCAAATGAAAGATGTAATTAAGCTAATTGTGGCAACAAAAATTTGTTACATATGAGTACACAATTTGACTGATTATTGATAGATCGATCAAGTCAATTTAGTTGTTAATACCAATCGATATGACTTATTGACTTATATAATTATCAATGGAGTGGTTAAGATGCCTCGATACGAATTAGGATCGGTTGTTAATCATTCTTAACTAAATTTCTTATAGATTCAAGTCTTGAAATTGCCTTTGTTATCTTAGAGATTCGAGTCTGGAGTCGCCTTTGTTATCTTCGTCTTTCGAGTCCAGGAGTCGCATTTGTTTCGCCTCGCCTCTTTCTCAGAGAGCGAGGATAGCGATCATAAAATAAGACTTAAAATGATAGCGATCATAAAATAAGACTTAAAATGATAGCGATCATAAAATAAGACTTAAAATGATAGCGATCATAAAATAAGACTTAAAATGAGACTTTTTATCATCAAATTATTTTTTCTAATTTGTAGGTTAGAGATTGCCATTGGTTTGTATCTTATATATATTATTTAAATATTTTTTAATCTTGTGGTCTTAAACTTGTCATGTGGAAGTTAACTTTAAAAATTGACAAAAAAGAAAGAAACATTCTTTAATGTTTCGAAACAAACTAAAAGAAATACACAATACAATTTATTTTTTAATTAAAAATACTTATAATAATTCTATTATTACTAAAAAAATGGCGGCCCTCAAATTTGGTGGCCTAAGACGGATGCCTCATTTATAAACACATTGAGTCGCCCCTGGATATACTATAAATATTGAGGTGGTAGGTGTGATAGCGACTGACAGTATTGCTTGAAACAGTGGTGATTGTGATGACAAAGGTGGTTGGTGGTTCACAATAGTATCGAAGAAGCCAAAGGAGGTTAAACATCTACCATATATACGAAAGAAACAAGGAATTTTAAAAGTATGTATAAATAGTGTAATTTTTTGCCGAGGGGTTCATCCAAAGCCCCTCAGCCTTATGTGGCTCCGTCCCTAATTGCCAACGGTAGTGATGGTTGTCAATGGTGGTGGTGGTGGCAGCAAAGGTAGTTAGAGGTGGTGGTTGGTGATTGTGCAAATAGAATGGTGGTGAAAATTATTCACAAAAATACCTCTTAATGATATTAAGACCAATTCATACCAAATAAGTGTTTAGATGTTAATGTAAACAAATACACTTATTAATGACTAAAGATCATTTACCTGTCAGATTCATACCTCCATCAAGTGCAACAAATAATATCCAAAAACTATATATGTTGTAAGGCCTCTCCAAAAACACACCCAACGACATGTTTAAAGAGTCCGAACAATATAAACTAAAAGTAGACATTAATGTTACCTCAGTTGTGAGATTGCCTCCAAATGTTTTAGAAGACTCCATGACACCAATTTCTAGTACGCCAAATAACAATGATTATTACAAACGAAAATTTTAAGTAATTAGGAACGATGACTAGTATGCCAAATAACAATTATTATTTCAAACGAGGAAGACAAGATATTGTATTGTGTTATATAATTTATCGTACTTGTATTATTTTGATGAATATATTATATATATAATATTTGGATAGATTGTATCGTTCTTCGTCGTTACATAATACCACACATCAACAATTTGAATGATAAACCTATAAGAAAACTAGAAAAGTAAACATAATGTCCGCACACATATAAAAATGATCCTATAAAAAAAGTAGGATATGAGGTTGTAATAAACTCAATAATAGCCAAGGAAACTTTTGTAGTATTGCAATTGCTAACTGGAATTTACAAGAAAATAACATCTGCTAAGGAAGAACAGTTAAGAGAAGAAGAAAGAGATGAGATACAGAAGAAGATAAAGGATGAGAAGATAGTCAACTTCACATAAAAATAGCCTGCCCCTTCTTCTAACTTCTAGTCCTTTTTAATAGAGATACTAATTGGGCCTGGATCCCCAAATAAAACTCTTGAATAGCACGTAGGCCCTTACGGAGTTAGTTTGGTTCACAACAGAGGTCTATTCTATAAAATGGTAGGGTAAAAAACAAATAGGATTATTAAATAATTAGTAAAGACAAAATGAGAACGACGCGATCACAGTTACATAAAATGAAAAACAATAGATTTAAACGATACATCCATACAAAATATAAACATGATATTTAAACTAACAATACAATATAACGGGCTCGATCACACACCAAACTGATGGTTATGAGACTTTTCGTCATTACTTAACGATGAATTTAAACAACATCATACAAAATATAAATATGGTATTTAAACTAACAATACAATACAACGAGTAACAATTACCATCCAAGCAAGATGTTATTGATCAATATACTTAAAAGCTTATCTACACAAGCTAGCTCGAATTGATGAGATAGTGTGCCTACTAAGAAGGTAAATTTATGCTTGTTGGCATAACATACAAACCAATGGCATCAAGAAATAAGCCTGAAAATCCATGGAATCCAACAACAACCCCACCTTGCATAATAAATGAGAAGTTGGTATCAGTATCAATTACTGAACCCATAGGGCCATGATGGCTAAGGTTAGTGTGAACCTTGATGGATTTTATTATAAGATAGGGGCCATAGAGTCCATATGTCCCACTTAAGCCTGTCAAATACTCTGAAGGACTGTCTATATTGATCTACAATATTTCAAGAAAAAGCTAATTAGCCTTATTAACAAGGAGAATATTGAATGATGGTTGGGAACAAAGAAAAAATTTATTATTTCACTTGAAATATATATATATATATATATTAAATTCATTCTCGAAGGCGACATCGATTAGAAAAGATCTTGTATATGGGATACACTAATAAAACTTATACTAGTTGGTGGTAGTTGACGGCAATGCTAGATGTGATGGTGGAAGTGGTTGATAGTAAGGATAAAACATATAGTGGTGGTAGTGGTTGATAGTAAAGATCAAACACTATAGTGGTGATAGTGGTTGATAATGGTGGCGATAATGGATATAGTTATAATGATATTGAGGTGGTAGATGTGATAGTGACTGATAGTAGTGATTGACAACGCTGGTGATTGTGATGACAAAGGTGGTTGGTTCTAGGCGATAGTGGTGAAATTAGAATTTTCACTAAGGTCAAAATATAAAGTAAAGACATGAAGAAGCCAGAGGAGGTTCAACATCTACTATATATATGTAAGAAATAATTTAAAACAATGTATAAATAATGTAATTTTCCCCCAAAGTGGTTTCATCCTAACCCCCTCGACATTACCAGGCTACACCCCTAGTTGTTGACGGTAATGGTGGTTGACAATGATAGGGGTTGTGATGACAGAGGTGGTTGGTGTTTAGTGCAGTGGTCGGTGATTGTGTGGATAGAATGGTAGTGAAAATTATTCACAAAAATACCACTTAATGATATTAAGATCTATTCAGATATTCATTAAGTGCAAACAAATAAGATCTAAAAACTATGTTGTTAGGCCTCTCCAAAAACATCACTGCACACGTATCATGATCCAACAACAAGTTTAAAGAGTCCGAACAACATAGACAAAAAGTAGACATTAATGTTACCTCAGTCCTAAGATGGCCTCCAGAACCACCAAATGTTTCAGAAGACTCCATGACACCATTTTCTTCAATGCTCTTAAACATTATAGAATCTATAATCAATCCATGCCTTACAACTATCTGTATTACTAAACCTTTAGGCCTATAATTCCAATGATTTCCTCCAGAACCTCCCCATCTCTCAACACCAATAGCTCCACTCTCTAATTTCACTTCTCTAATAATAGATGTTTCTCCTTCATTTATATCAACACCAATAGCTCCACTCTGTAAATTCACTTCTCTAAAAGATGTTTCTCCTTCATTTATATCATGCAAAACTATACCATAAGTTGTTAAACTTTCTGTGAGGCTTTTTATTCTCTTGTTTATCTTTCCTATATCCCACCCTATTTTGTACCTTGGAATAACCTCTTTCACAACATTAGATAACATTGTACAGAAACAATAAACAGTGTCTTCCCCGTTTGATCTCTGTATTACCTCAGCAGCAAACTTCTCAACTACGCCCTCAGCATCTTGTGCAAGGTCTCTAATTTCATCAGCCCAATTTTTTACTCTTTCTCCTTTCTGTTTTCTTGTATCAACGTCTTTCAAGAATGCTCGCATACGTCCCAGCTCTGTAACAAGTTCTCTTACTTGTTCATTCAGTCCATATAGGAATATTGCTTGTTCTGTGATTTTTGATATTGCTTTGGCTATGGCAGCCTCAGCCATTTCAAGTGTCCTGGATAAACAAACTGATCATATGGGATCAAGGATAGAGGTTTCAGTCAAATGAACATGAGGCTAATATGTCAACTTGGTGTCCTTTGTTGACTTTGTTTTCTAGTCGCTCAGCAAACAACAACGACAAAATACTCAGTGTAATCCCACAAGTGGGGTCTAGGGAGGGTACGTAACCCACCCTTAGGAGGTAGAGAGATCTTCGAGTCGCTCAGAGACATTAGAAATAAAACAAAAACTAGCAGAAACTGAAAAAACTATACCATCAAATGTGAGTTCCTGTTGATTCTTTCTTGTCAACAATTTCTCTTAAATCTAACAGCCAATGCTCACTTTTGACAAACTTAAAACTCCAAAACTGTTAAGAAAGTGTATTTAAGGGATTATTTTAAGCCTATCCCTAACATAATGAACCATTTTTGTATTTTCTCTACTGGATACTAGGACCACTCAAGTCACATCACAGAGACAATGGTACAAGGTTGTATTAATGGGCATAAGTTGTAAGAAAGTAAATGACAGAACATGTGTGGTTTGGTAGTTGGTTACAGTTATGCAAGTATAAGTAATGTAGGGATTAGTTATGAGTTCATCTATATTATATTTTACGCAGGTTTTAGTTATGCAGAGTTAAGTTATTCATGTATTAGTTATTTCACTTTTTATCCTGCATAAAATAACACATAGATACCCCTTATAACTTAAACATGTATTGGCCATGCAGCTTTCTAAATTTCAAACTAAACACTATATTGATTTTATACGTGACTAATTCACCTACTAACCAACTACCAAATGTAGTATTACTTATGCAGGATTTAATACATGTATACCTCACCTCCAAATCAGCCACCAAACAACCCCTTAATTCGTAGAGTTGGAGCATTCTTGGGAACCAAATAGCTCTGCATAAGAACCATTCTTGATCTCATTACCAACATCCACTGGACATTTTACATAACATGGAGCAATTTTAGCTTCAGAATACATAAAAACGAACAGAAACCAATACTTTTGTTTATAATCTGACCATACGAAATCATGTTCAATCAATAAGATGCATTACATTAGGTAAGGACTCAAGCACGTTGCGGACTAGTCGTGACTTGGGATGTAAAGGATCACTCGCGAGGAATTCTTTAACCACACCATTTACCTCTATGACACTACATCCAGGCTGCTTCTTTATTCTCATCTGCTCAATCAATTTCCTTACACAGATGGCTTCAATTTCCCAACCAGCTTCCTTGTACATGTTGTATGCAAGTACGTAAGTACCATAGTCAGCTACCTTCATGTTAGACAGCTTTTTCCATGTTCTATCACCTACATCAAGATTACCATACACCCTACAAGCACCAAGTAAAGCTCCCCACACGTTAGCATCCCCTTTCTCTATCCCTCCCATGTCCTCCTCAATGAACTTCTCAGCATCCTCGAGCTTACCAGCTCTTGCTAACAGGTCTACCACACATGCACGATGTTCAAACCTGGGTTCAACCCCATAAACACTGCCCATTCTTCCAAACAGTGAAAGACCTTTGTCAACCATATTTGCATGAGTGCAAGCAGAAAGCACAGCAACAAATGTAGTTTCATTTGGTTGATTCCCACTTGCTAACATCCTGTAGAACAATTGAACGGATTTCATTGCATCTCCATTCATTGCAAAGCCTGATATGATGGCATTCCATGCTCCAGTATCCTTATAAGTCATCTCTTCAAAGACTGATGAAGCCAACTCCATTCTCCCACATTTAGAGTACATGTCAACCAATGCAGTAGCCAATATTGGGTTCGACTCATAATTATAATGCTTAGCCAATGAATGTACCCAAAAACCTTGTGCTAAGGCACCTAGATGAGCACAAGCCGTGAGGACACTAACAAGAACAGACTCATTGGGCTTAAGACCGTCTTCTTCCATCCTCCGATACAAGCAAAGAACCTCCTTAAAATCACTAGTCCGTGAATATGCTGCCATCATTGCACTCCAAGAAATCACATTTCTCTCCGGCATTTCTTCAAACAACAATCTGGCTTTTCCCACCTCCCCTATTTTCCCGTATCCATCAATCATGGTAGTAAACAAAACCACATCCCTGTCGGGAATTTCATCAAACAACATACGTGCTCTGTCCATCTCGAGATTTAGGGAATAAAATTCAATCAATGCTGCAACAATAAACCGGTCATTTTGTAATCCCAATTTCAGTGAATGGGCATGGACTGAAAACCCAAGTTGCCCAAACTCATTTAAAACCATTGAACAAGCCTTTATCAATGGTGGAATGGTATAATTATTTACAATAAGCTTATCTCTCAGCATGTCTTTGTAGCATATAATTGCTGGTATCGGCATTTCTGATTGCATGTATCCTCTGATCATGGTATTGCACAAAAAAGTACTTTGGTAGCCAAGATTTTGAAACACAATACGCGAATAGTTGAAGAAAGAAGGAATCCTAGAATTCACAGCAAATGAAAGAAGGGGAGCAATGGCTGATGGGGTTTCAGGGAGGTAGAGTTTGAGGAGTTGGCAATGGAGCTCTTTTAGATGGTTGAGAGTTCTGCACTTTTGCATTAAGGGCGTCAGGACATAATGAGTTTCGCTAACTGCTTTTAGAATCATCTAGAATGTTAAAAATGGCATATCATTCTTTCAACTCCTCATATCAGGAAACAAGTCCAAGACTTCCCAATACATGATCCGTTCTTTCAAACCAGCACGGAATTTCATATGACATAGCTATCTTTTAAATATTGACTTGTCTAAGGTTTCTTGTAGCAATACTTCAAAAGATTCTCTAGTACATATTTACCAATTTCTGATCCTAAATTATCTTTGTTTTGGCTGATACTGATTAATCATACCAGTATATCCTAACTATAAGTGTAGTACAAGTTCTTGTAACGAAAGTTGGCTGATTTGTCTACACATCTTTGCAACTGTAGCTAACTCGACCTGGCACTGAAAAACAATAAGCCAACAAGATCAGTGAATGATTAACCGGAATTCTAAACACAGATAAACAATGACATCCACACTTTAGAAGCAACATTTTCCAAGAGTATACTGTATCCAATAAAGCCAGTCGAACTTCCCAAAATTGGTAATTAAACCATCTACGATTAAGTGATACCTTGTTCACCCGAGAACAAAGAAACTAACAACAGAAATATGTTTTCGTGTTCTAAAACTCATTTAGGCATTTTAACAAACACCTTACATACATTAACAACAACAGACTTTCAACAGCTTCAAATTAGTAACTAATGATTCCTTAGTTATGATTGTTCGGTACACGGGATGGGCTAAGCAAGAATATCCCATGTGATTATTGTATTCTACCTTCTATTATGCGATATTAATCCCACCATTTTAGTACAAATGTTGAGATAAAATAATCCCCGATTAGCTAATATGTCATACTAAACATGAAATAAAACTAATCCCAATTTTATCCCGTGATTATTATTATTATTATCACACGCATCAAACACTTCTTCATGCTTATAAAAATATAAATTCAACAAAATGTGTAGTAAAAAAAAGCAAGAAATAGAGACTTTTATACACACCTATTGATAGGCTTGTCTGATTTTCTTCAATGCACATATCAAAATATTAGTTTATTATGATTAAATAATGAATCGAAAGTAAGAATTTTTTATTTCACGTTAATAAATTATGTCAAATTAGTTGAATTTGGAGATCAAAGCAGATTAAGTTAATAAGTAACGAACAAATTACTGACCCACTCAAAAGCTACTTCAATTGAAATGGCTAAATTATTTTATTTCACTTTTTTATAGTTTTTTAATATCTACTAAATATCCAATTAGCAGTCAAAGAGGCAAAACTCAAAATTAGCAGCCCTTCTTCCATTCAAAATTTCTAACCAAATTGGACTTGTCAAGTGGATAATTGGGTCCCTAAAAAGGCAAAAATACAATCATCTTCTCTTACTATATATATCCAAAATCACTCTTCTACTTTCTTAAGCAAAAGCAGAAATGGAGAACAAAGCAAACATTGTGGCATATCTTATGTTAGTGAAACAAAAATCTGGCAAGACATTTAGTCAAATAGCTGAAGAAACTGGTCTCACAAATGTCTATGTTGCTCAGTTGTTAAGACGTCAAGCTCAGCTTAAACCTGAAACTGCACCAAAGCTGAAGGCTGCACTTCCTCTCCTATCTGATCAACAGCTTAATGAAATGATGGAGGCACCTTTGAGGTCTTATGACCCGAACTTGATTCAAGACCCGACTGTTTACAGGTGACCCACTTTACCCATTTCTTGATTTTTGATTTTTTGATGTAAAGATTTGATCTTTATGGTGTATTGTAGTTGATAGGGCTAGAGAAAGATGTGTAAAGAAAAATGAATCTTAGGTCTAACTCAACTCCAAAAGCTAACTTATGAGAGGAGACTATCCATCTTTTTTTATTGGATGTGGTACTCTTCAACATCCCACCTTACGCTCAGGCTAGACATGTAGTGAACAATAATTGGTATGAGTCGTGCTTTGATACCACGTAAAGAAATGAATCTTGGGTTTAACTCAATCTCAAAAGCTAGCCGGTAAGGGAAGTATTGCCCCAAGTTCATATAAGGAGATCACCCATCCTTTATTATCCAATGTGTGACTCTTCAATAAGATGTGGATAGTGGAATAGGAAGAATTGGAGATTTTTGTTAAGTTGATTCAAGACCTACTATTTTATAGGTGACCACTTCACCTATTTTTTGGTTTATATATTTATTTATTATGTAAAGATTTGATCTTTATGGTGTTTGGTAGTTGATAGAGCTAGAGAAAGATGTGGATAGTGGAATAGGAGTTGATTCAAGACCCCAGTATTTATAGATGACCACTTCACCCATTTCTTGATTTTTTATATAAAAATTTGATCTTTATGGTGTATGGTAGTAGTTGATAGGGCAACCAAAAGATGTGCAATTGGAAAAACTGGAAATTCTTGATAACTTGATTCTAGAGGTGAACACTTGATCCTTTTCTAGAATTTTTGCCTTTGTTGCTGAAAAGTTTTGATCTTGTTGTGGTGTATGGTAGTTGATACAACTAGACTGGGGTTCAAAATATTGGAAATTCCTATTAACTTGATTCGACAAACCATTCTATAAAGTGGTCCACTTCATTGTGTCTTGATTGTTCATTTTCTGAAAATCTTTGATCTTGCTATAGTATGCGGTATTTGATATAACTAGAGGAAGATGCGGGATTCAGGAAATTGGAAATTCTTATGTAGACACTGGAGGAAAGTTATGCTCCTAATTAGAAAGTAAAACATTCTTGTATAACATTTACATGTCCAGTAGCCAGAAGCAGATTGGAAACATAAGCAATGGTGCCTGTGCACTCGAAATTTTGTGCTCGCACTATATATCTTTTCTTAGAATGTACAAAGAAACTTTAAAGATTAATATATATGTTAAGTGGTGTACCCACTGTCTTTAAACCCTAATCTGCCTTCACCAGAATCACATAAAGTGTTGTTAGTGTTGATACCAGGGCACAAGAAAACACAGAATGAACAGAATGTGGAAGAGCTTCTAGCTTACCATTTTACTGTTTCTGTGAAATCCTTAGATTATTTAGGTAATAGCATATAGTAGTGCTTAAGTGGTGAAGCTGTAAGCCAGATCTATTGGGCGAAGCTTTTCAGAAAGCTTTGTGTTGTTGCATTTCATACTTTAATTTGATTATTGTGTTCCTTGAACAGATTGAATGAGGCTGTCATGCACTTTGGTGAGAGTATCAAGGAAATTGTTAACGAAGAATTTGGTGATGGCATGTAAGTCCCTCCACTTAGCATACATATTAAATACTTGTCCTTATTTTATTGATTCAAAAAATATTGTGGTGATAGATATAATCTTTTCTTGTATGTGGATCTCTGCATGTGTTTAGAACTTTAGATTCATACTCTGGAAATGCTCTCTGCCTTTAAGCTTCAGGAGTTCCGGATCTTGTTAACCTTAATGAATCGCCCCTGATGGTTAACTACTCTGACTTGCATAAGCTTATCTCTGGTTTGTTGCAAGCATGATTCGTAAGAAGTCTTTTTAAGATGAACTAGAGCATGCACAGTGTGTTTAGAGTCAACATGCCGCTATGCTATAGTGTTGTCTTATCATTGTATAAATGATCTATAGATAACAGGGGGATTATAATCCCTTTTTCATTAGCTGCTGTTTGTTTAGTGCTTTTTGCTAAGGGAATTAGGAATGATATTGGTATTCCTTAGGATTAAGCCATATTACCTGCCTTCTAAGCACTCACTCGTCTATGCTTTCTCGTTTGCAAACCCAAGCTCTCTATTCCCATCTCATCCCGACTTTTTTAATGGATAAGTAGTGGGAAAAGAAAATTCTAACTACAATTTCACAAGTCAGTGATAGTCAAGTGTAAAGTTTTTTTCTGGCTCGTCCACTATGTCCTTGTTAATCATCAACCCGATGCACTTAGTGACTTAGTGTAGTCTCATTCATTATCCTATTATAATCCTGTGATTCTATATAGTGACTTTCTCTTGTCTGGTGAATCACACAACCTCTCTGCATATTCACCACCACCTTCGGATCTATAAAAACTAAAAAAAAGAGCCGAGGAGTCTTCACATATTTCTTTTATAAAAAAAAAAAGAGCAGAGGATATTATGAGCCATGCAAGTTTATATGTGAGTGTTTCATGAAAGTTTATGTTACTGTTAGTTGTTTTTCACTTGGCTTCCTGCACATGATATACTTGTACTGAGATGATATGTCAGATTTTAACTTTCGACTCAATGTTTAGCATGTCAGCTATAGACTTTTTCTGCTCAGTTGATAAAATCAAAGGTGTGGATGGAAAGGATCGTGTTGTCTTGACTTTTGATGGAAAATATCTGCCACACACTGAGCAGGTTAGTTTCCTTTTTTACATTTCATAATTGTAAAGTTTGTTCTCCAAATTATTGTCCATAAAGATGACTGACCGGTTGACCACTAGGTCTTTGTCACAATCGCCCTTCCTTCTCCACACGCACTCCCCACCCGCTAGGTGCAACAAAGTAGAGGTTTCTGATTTTTGATTTGTAAGGTCTGATATTAAAGGCTTCCGTACCCTCGTGCATATTCTGTGTGAGCCAAGCAAACTGATGCATGATTTCAACTCTGAGTGTCCTGTATTTGTATTTTAGTTAAGTAATCAGAGAGCTCGTTGCTCCAGCAATCAGTAAAATAAAAAGCTTCCTTTCACATTCTTTTCTCCTAGTTTTAGCATTTCATATCCTATCTGAGCTTTTCTACAGTTTGAACTGGTTCATATTGTAAACTGCAAGATGGTACTTACACGATATCATATATTCAAGTCGAAAATGTGGTGTAATATGTTTACATAAATCAGATATCATCAATGAAATGTTACAAAGCCAAAATAAATTTCCTATCAACTTATCTTGCAAAATAACAGTTAAAATCTTCGTGGTTGAACTCAACTTTCATACAAAAGCAAGGTCTGTGGTGTAAAATATTGCAAGACTGAAGGGATAATCTGTTTAAACAACTGTGTGAGCCTTATAAATGTAATAATTAAGGCGCCTTAATGCATGCGTGCTTATAGAATCAATTCTTAATACGTCTATAACCATGTCTATGAATTGTGATTTTTAACTAAAGTTGAACTGATCAGGAAAACAAGATAAGATTTAAACTTCCGAGTTCTTGATCTAGGACACATGTCCTCTTTTTTTTGTGGGCTAGATGGTGGTTTCTGTCCATCTGCTGGGATTTATTTCCCAACAGAACCAGAAATAAACCATTTTCTGTTATCTTTAAAGGTGGGATTTACAATGAATGGCTTTGGGATCATAGGAAACAGATTTTGTATGCACAAGTCACTGCTTAAAACAGTCATATCGACTCTTTTGCTTGAATTCCATAGCTTTGTTCTATAGCACAGTGAGTGATACCAATTTGCTAATGCCTTCTCTTTTTTTGGCAGAAAACTGAGCATATGGTGTCAAGGTTGATGCGAAAGGAATAAGCATCTCTGTTGCAAACTGTTGCTCCTTTTTCGCCAATAAAGTCTGATTATGTACTTGTCTTCTTTTTACACTCATCTATGTTTCAGCCTGGTTGAATAATACTCACTCGTTAGTCGAGTTTCAAAATGTCAAATCCCAAGATATGGTATTTGTATTTGTACATGTATGCTTGAGTTGCCAAGATTTGATTATGTATAAGTATGTTCTTCAGTTGCCAAGATATTTATGTTCAACAGGTATGTATATACTTTACTAGGGAGAAGCAGGGCGCTAGTCTCCTCTTCTCATCTTCTCTTTATGTAGTAGTCTTGCCTCGATAGTATCTTATTCTTCATTTTTTTGTCATTATTTTACTTTTTGTCCTTTGATTGCACTTTTTTTTAGCTGAGGGTATATCAGAAACAACTTCTCTATCCACAAAGGTAAGGATAAGATCTACGTATATCCTATCTTTCCTAGATTGCATCTATGAGATTTTACTGAATATGTTGTTGTAGGTATGTGTTTGATGGATGAACAATCAATTTTACTTCTCTTTACTCATTTACTTAGGTCTAAAAAACTCTTTATTCCTCTTCCTTTTTGCACCTTAGGAATTTCAAAAGATGCCATGAAATGGAAAGATTGTACTATATATGTCATGATTAACATTTTACACCATGTAAAAGAATGCAAAACTTTAGGCAATATGTTCACATTTTCTAAAAATCAAAACATTACATTCATTTTTTAAAAGAGAAGCTAAACAAGAGATAGTAGAAAAAAGAATTTGCTCGCTAAGGGTGTGACCTATTAGTCATTTCGATATGTGATTCAACTTGTGCATAGGTATGAGCTAAATAAGTTACCCAAAAAATAGTCATCAATCGGCTACTGAACTCCACTCGATTGGTATTATCATCGAGAAGTAAAAATTATAAATTATAAGTTACTGATTCACACTAGCTTCAGAGGATTCTATCCCTTAGGCAACTTGGAGGGTTGCTACATATTGACCTTTTGTGAGATCTTACATATGCCAACTACAATATACTACTAAGAAACTCGTTTGAAAAAAAATGAAAGTAAAATAAAAATCACAAGAAATTTTTTTAATCTCAACAAATACAAAAACAAATAAGCGATTTATTTTAATTAAATTATAATATAATCTAATAAATCTTTAACAGAGTTATGCATATTAGTGAAATATAAATCTTGATTAATGATAAGAGTAAAATATAATAAAAAATTAATGTCCTTTTAATTTGCTAAATTGTATTAATTTAAAAAAAAAAAAGTGATTATAGGGGTATAATTGGAAACATAAATATGCATAATATCTTAGCATGTCTAGGTTTTTCTTCTTCCTACGCTTTCTACTCAGACATTCAACCCAATCGATAATCCCCGGAACCACTTTTATCGGTTCTTTCCATACTTTTCCGGCGATTCTCCGGCGAGTTAGCACACCGTCCGTTCGTATCTCCGGTAAGCTAACGTCTTTCTCATTACTTTTAGCTGCTTTAGCTACTTAAAATTAGCCCTCTCTGTTATTGTACGTTGCTCGTTACTCATATGCCGATAAATTTCTCATTGTACATTTTGAATAAGCAGACGATAATTTCGTTCGTGTTAAGTTAGATTAAAGTTTTGTTTTTGATTTCTTCAGTATTAGCGATTGGAATTTCCTTATAAAGGTTTATCATTTTGCAATTTTATATTTCATTTGACATTTGATTTTTTTTTAAAAAAAATTCATTTGTGAGGACTTTTATATAAGTTCGAATTGGCTGTGTTACATTGAAGAATTCTATAGTTGTGAGTGAAATTTGTGGATTTTTTAAAATGTATGTTAAGGTGGGAATATTTTGAGATTCATTATAAATTATCTTGGTTTGAGCTAGGTATCACCTGTCTTTTATTGGGTGTTGGCATCATCAATGTGCACGTAGGCGGAATTTTGTTTAGGAGGGAATGACTAAGGATATGTTAAAATGGTGCAGTAACTCAATTCTTTGCTTGAGTAGATTGGTTACTTAGTTAGTCATTATGCTAGGTCGTCTTGTTAATGAAGTAACACATAGTTCATTGCTCAAGAGTGGTGATTATATTTGAGATTTTTAGCTTCTGGATGTCTTGGTATTTCAATGATTTTTCTGAAGTATGTGCATTTCTTGCAAGCTCAGGCTCTCTGCATTGCACACAACCTTCTGAACTCCTGAAAAAGGAAAAAAGAAGAGAAAATTTTCTTCGTTTCTAAAAGCTTCCATCTTTTTCATAAAAATTATGGTTCAAGTACGGAAAATAAAAAATCAGAGTTTCTGCTTTGAGGATTGTTATCTGCATGGGATGTTGTTTGGTTTTAAATAGATGCAAATAACAAGTGGTTAAAAATAGTGTACTATAAAAAGAAACTAGAATATGCCAGAACACATTCTTATAAATAAACATATGTTGGATATGTTGAAAGTTGAATGACACTATAACGGATAACCTAGGTGTAAAAACAGGACACCTGGATATTTACATGTTTAGTCTAGGTCTACTGGTTACCACTAAGCATTTATTGGTTGTCGAAAAAAAACTAAGCGTTTATTGTGGCCTAACATTTCTTTCATGGTTTGTTTTCTCTTTGCATATGTATATAGAAAATATTGGAAAATTGATTATAACCTATTTGCGAGCATCCATAAACTAAAAGGTCCGATGGGTGCTTTGGCTCTGAAGCTGAAGTTTGAGTATGCTGATGCCCTGTAGCGAGAGTTTGAATCTTGTTAAACAACATATCTTTTTGATTGAAAAAAGCAAACTGCAGCTTTTTCTTACATTTTCTTACTCTTCTTTTTTTTACCTTTTCACTGCTATTTACTAATATTTTCTTTATTGTTTTTCACTTTTGTGTATTTTTAGTATTTCATTTACTAACTAAACTATAGAAATATTAGTAAGCTTCAAGAAAGAAACCCTTCTTGTCTAACAACTTTACGTTAAAAGAAATGAGCACCCATGACTCTACTGTTTCTTACAACTAGATGCATGGTTAATTACCTAGAAGGTATGATGAATATGTTTTCCTTGCGTGCAGCTATTTTTTCTTCCTTTGAATGTGTTTCGATTGGATGCATGACCATGAGTCTCTGACTTCAGCATATAGTCAGGTGGTGACATATCCTTCTGTGTCCCATATGCTGAGGAGTTGATTGAAAGATTGCTAGCTTCTTGGTAGGTTAGTATTATGGGATCCAGTCGACAGAAAGATAAGAATGGTAAACATAATTCATCAAAGGGTGACAACAGTGATGGCACATCAGCTAGGACAAGACCTCTCAGCTTTGATGAAATTATGCTTAGAAGGAAAAGTAAAGCAGAGGAAAGGGACATTAAGAACAATTTTGTAGGAGCTGACAGTGTATCACATAAAGAAAACAGGCCTAAGAAAACCACTGACTGTTTGGAACCTGAGCGACATCGCTACGAGTCATTACCTAGTGCTTCCAGGCATAATTCGGAGAATTCTAGGAAGTTAGGGCCAACTCCGACAGAGGATAATATGATGGCTGATAAATATGCTAGGGATAAACACAGAGAAAGTAGAGAATCTGAAATCAAATTGAAGACGTCAATGAATAAAGATGTAAGCAATAAGAGACTAGCTGGTAGCAACACTGATAAAGATTGTCTTGTCATGAGAAGAAAAGATCAGGATTTTATTGATGATTCTGGAAATGAAACTGGTAAAAGACATTCAAGAGATTTGACCCGGAAGGAGAAATCGGCAGATAAGACTGATGGCAGACACAGAGAGGGAAGAAAAGACAAAATTCCTGGTAAGGATGAGAGACAGTCATACAGGAAGAGGAAAGATATGGAAATGTCAAATGATTCTCTTCTGAATGAGGCTGAGAAAAGGCATTCAAGAAATCATGGACGGATAGATAGTTATGCTGACAGAACCAAAGAAAAGTCTGAATCAAGAAGAAGGAAGCACCAAAATGATGATGAGGAGAGAAATGATGCTCTTCTGAATGAGGCTGATAGAAGGCATTCAAGAAATCATGGACGGACAGATGGTTATGCTGACAGAACTAAAGAAAAGTCTGAATCAGGTAGAAGGAAGCACCGAGGTGATGATGAGGAGAGAAATGGTGCTCTTCTGAATGAGGCTGAGAAAAGGCATTTAAGAAATCACGGGCGGAGAGATAGTTATGCTGACAGAACTAAAGAAAAGTCTGAATCAGTTAGAAGGAAAAGTGATGAGGAGGAGAGAAATAGAGACAAGAATGCCGATAGAAAACACAGTTCAGTGAAAGTTTCTGAAATTACTGGAAGAGTGGAAGCTTCTCGGGCTCATCTAGAGGAAGAAAGACCAAAGAGAAGAAGGTCAAGAAGTCGAGAGAATGATAGAGATCGGGGTAGAAGGTCTCGTTCTGGTTCACCGAGAGGACATAAGCATTCAGATCATGATCTCAGAGAGCGTGGTGAGTTTTCCTCTCATTCTTCCAAAGATAAATCTGGAAGATCACATTATGATCTGGATAAAAAGATATCCAGCAATGGTTCAGATAACCAATCCAACCGCCATGAAGGATCTACAAGTGGTCTTGGTGGCTATTCACCTAGAAAGAGGAAATCAGAGGCTGCTGCTAAAACTCCTCCCCCAACTAACCGTTCTCCAGAACGAAAAGCTGCTTGGTGGGATCTACTACCTGCATCAGCTGGTACCAGTGTTACTGGTTCTGTTCCTTCTAGTGTTAAGTCTTCAATGCAGTCTGTAATACCAAATACACACCAGATCTCTAGCATGATTCCTGCTAGTTCATACACAACAAAGGCCGCCAGTGTTTCATATAATTACTTATCGTCATCTATACATGCAATTGATTCTGTCCAGCTGACACAAGCCACACGACCTATGAGAAGGCTTTATGTAGAGAACTTGCCTAACTCCGCCTCTGAGAAAGAAATTCTGGACTGGATTAATAATTTCTTGATGTCTTCAGGAGTTAATCGCATTCAAGGAACCCAACCATGTATCAGCTGTATGGTATGTTTTCTTCTTCTATTCTTGTTCTAAGCAGGATGGAGATTTCCGTTGCTTACTGTTTCTACACTGCAGATACACAAGGAGAAGTGTCAAGCTCTTTTAGAATTTTTAACCCCCGAGGATGCTTCTGCTGCACTATCTTTTGATGGAAGATCTTTCTCTGGTTCTATTCTTAAAATCAGACGCCCAAAAGACTTTGTGGAAGTGGCTGTAAGAATTATAACTATGAGACTCTTTGTAGATTGTGCTCGTCTTTCAGACTGACCTTTTTTTACTTTTCTCTTGCTGCTATTGTATGGAACGTGTGGGAAGTTGGTGGTATTTTGCATATTAACTTATGTAACATGTTATAGTTATGCAATATGCAGTTTATCTAAATTTTAGTGTTGGTTAAAAAGTGACAATTCATTATCGTTTAGGTAGTTGGGTTAAAATCTGTGCAGGTTCAAAGTGATTTGAAAAAGAAAACTACTGGATACCACTAGGGCTAAAATTGAATTGGGTCAAAGTGGTTTGAGTTAAAATTTGGTTGTCAGTGTTGTGTTAAAAGGGGTTTGAATTGAAGTTTGGTTGCCAATTCTTATTGATCATTATATGTAACAATCAGTAAATTCCGGTGTCCACTGATATAGACTTTTTTTTTTTTTATGACAAGGGAAACCCGCAGCCGCTACCCTTTGGGTGCGCACAGGGTAAAACCCCCGCTCCTATGCAATAGCTCGCAAACCACATAGGAGAGGTAACCCGCACTAGGCAAGCCTGGTGCGACGAGCTCGACC
>JAJOOD010008560.1:0-31327 GCA_029582525.1 Solanum tacnaense | reverse complement strand
ATTTTAATATTTTTCGGATATTTACGAACTAAATTTTTGATAATTTTCGAGCAGTCACCGAAAAATGTAAAATTTTGATATTCTATTGGTATCGATATTCTAAGGTGACTAGTGTGATTCAGAAATTTTTTGAGGTGTTTTTATGTATTTTTCTTGATTTTTATATTTTTTGGATGTTTACGAATTCAAATATTTGACATTTTTCGGGCTGTAACGAAAAATGTAAAATTTTGATATTATATTCATCTCCATTTTCTAACGAGAATTCTTTGAGGTGTTTTTATATCTTTTTCTTGATCTGAATATATTTTGAACTTTTACGAATTAAAAATTTTAATATTTTTGTGGCTGTCACGAAAACATGTAAAATTTTTATATTTTATTTTTATCAATATTCTAAGGTGACTGGTGCGATTCAAGAATTTGTTGAGGTATTTGTTGTCTTTTTCTTCATTTTTACATATTTTAGACGTTTACAAATTCAAATTTTTGAGGTGTTTTTATATCTTTTTCTTGATTTTTATATTTTTCGGACATTTACGAACTAATTTTTTTTATATTTTTCGAATAGTCACGAAAAAATATAATTTTTTTAAATTTCATTCGTATCGATATTCTAAGTTGACTGGTGCGATTCGGGACGTTTATTATTTTAAATTTATGATATTTTTTGGGAAGTCACGAAAAATTGTAAAATTTTGATATTTTATTTGTATCGACATTCTAAGGTGACTGATGCGATTCGTGAATTTTTTGAAATGTTTTTATGTTTTTTTCTTGATTTTTAAATTTGTGAAACGTATACGAATTAAAAATTTTGATATTTTTGGGCAGTAAATAAAAAATGAAAAATATTTATATTTTATTTGTACATATATTCTAAGGTGACCGGTGCGAGTCGAAATTTTTTTGAGTTGTTTTAATGTGTTTTTGTTGATTTTAATATTTTTCGGATGTTTACGAATTAAAATATTTGATGTCTTTCAGGCGTGCACCAAAAAATGTAAATTTTTAATATTTTATTCGTATCGATATTCTAAGTTGACTGGTGCGATTCAACAATTTTTTAAGGTGTTTTTATCTCTTTCCTTGATTTTTTTATTTTTGGGATGCTTACGAATTAAAACTTTTGATGTTATTCGGGCAGTCACGAAAAAATAAAAACTAAAAATTTATCTTATTTGTATCGATATTCTAAGTTGACAGGTGCAAATCAGGAATTTTTTGTGGAATTTTTATGTCTTTTTCTTGATTTTAATATTTCTAGACGTTTTCCAATTAAATTTTTTGATATTTTTCGGACAGTAAAGAAAAAATGTAAAATTTTGATATTTTATTCGTATCGATATTCTAATGAGACTAGTCCGATTCATAAATTTTTGAGATATTTTTATGTCTTATCTAGATTTATATATTTTTCGGACGTTTACGAATTAAAATTTTTGATATATTTCTGGGAGTCACAAAAAAATGTATAATTTTGATATTTTATTCGTATCGATATTCTAACGTAACTAGTACGATTCTAGAATTTTTTAAAGTGTTTTTAAGTCTTTTTCTTGATTCTTATATTTTTCGGACATTTACTCATTAAACTTTAAGATATTTTTCAGACAGTCACGAAAAAATGTAAAATTTTGATATTTTATTTGTATCGATATTCTAAAGTGACTGTTGCAATTCGGGAATTTTTTGAGGTGTTTTTTTGTCTTCTTCTTAATTTTATATTTTCGGACGTTTAAGAATTAACATTTTTGATATTTTTCGGGCAGTTACGAAAAATGCAAAATTTTGATATTTTATTCCTATCGATATTCTAAGGTGACTGGTGCGATTCGAAATTTTTTGAGGTGTTTTTATGTCTTTTTCTTGATATTTATATTTTTTTCTGACATTTACGAATTAAAAATTTTGATATTTTTCTGGCAGTAACGAAAAATGAAATTTTTTTATATTCCATATTTATCGATATTCTAAGGTGACTGGTGAGATTCAGAAATTTTTTTATGTGTTTTTAACTTGATATTTTTTAATTATAGTATGTTTACGAATTAAATATTTTGATATTTTTTCTTAGAGTCACGAAAACATGTAAAATTTTGATATTTTCTTCGTATCAATATTCTAAGGTGAGTACTGCAAATCAGGAATTTTTTGCCGTGTATTTATGTCTTTTTTTCTTTATTTTTATATTTTTCGAACATATACAAATTAAATATTTTGATATTTTTCTGGCAGTTATAAAAAACTGAAAAATGTGTATATTCCATTTCTATCGATATTCTAAGGTGACTAGTGCGATTTGAGAATTTTTTGACGTGTTTTTCTATCTTTTTCTAGATTTTTATATTTTTCAGACATTTACGAATTAAAATTTTTGATATATTTCGGGTAGTCACGAAAAAATGTTAAATTTTGATATTTTATTCGTATCTATATTCTAAGGTTAGAGTTGCGATTTGAGATTTTTTTTGAGAGGTTTTTATGTCTTTTTCTTGATTTTAATATTTTTCAGTCGTTACAATTAAATTTTTTGATATTTTTCAGGTAGACACGAAAAAATGTAAAATTAGTATATTTTATTCGTATCAATATTCTAAGGTGACTCGTGTGCTTCAGGAATTTTTGAGGTATTTTTTTGTCTTTTTCTTGATTTTTATATTTTTCGGACGTTTATGAATTGAATTTTATGATATTTTTCGGGGAGTCAAGAAATTTGTTTAAAATTTTGATATTCTATTCGTATCGATATTCTAAGGTAACTGGTGTAATTCGAGAATTTTTTGAGGTGTTGCTATGTCTTTTGTTTTCTTTTATATTTTTCGAACGTTTACAAAGTAAAATTTTTGATATTTGTTGGGAAGTCATGAAAAAAGATAAAATTTTGATATTTTATTCGTATCGATATACTATGGTGACAGCTGTGATTCGGGAATGTTGTTTGACGTCTTCATGTTTTTTTCTTGATTTTTATATTTTTCGAACATTTATGAATTAAATATTTTGATATTTTTTTGGGTATTCACGAAGAAAAATAAATTTTTGATATATTATTCGCATCTATATTCTAAGTTGATTGGTGTGATTCGTAATTTTTTTTGGTTGTTTTATGTCTTTTTCTTGATTTTTTTATTCTTCGAACGTTTACGAATTAAATTTTTTGATATTTTTCAGTTAGTCACAAAAAAATGTAAAACTTGTATATTTTATTTGTATCGATATTTTAATCTGACTAGTGCAATTCGGGAATTTTTTGAGGTGTGTTTATATCTTTTTCTTGATTATTGTATTTGTTGAACGTTTAAGAATTAAAAATTTTGATATTTTTTCAGGAAGTCACGAAAAAAGGTAAGATTTTTATTTTTATTTGTATCGATATTCTATGGAAACAAGTGCGATTTGAGAATTTTTTTTAGAGGTTTTTATATCTTTTTCTTGATTTATATATTTTTTGGACGTTTACGAAATAAATATTTTTTATATTTCTTTGGGTAGTCACCAAAAAATGTAAATTTTTTATATTTTATTCACATAGATATTCTATGGTGAGGGTGCGATTCGGGAATTTTTTTGAGAGGTTTTTATATCTTTTACTTGATTTTTATATTTTTAAGACATTTATGAATTAAATGTTGTGATATTTTTAGGGAAGTCAGGAAAATTTGTAAAATTTTGTTATTCTATTCGTATTGATATTCCAAGATAATTGGTCTGATTCGAGAATTTTTTGAGGTGCTGTTATGTCTTTGTCTTTATTTTTATATTTTTCGAACGTTTACGAATTAAATTCTTTTATATTTTTCGGGAAGTCACGAAAAAAGGTAAAATTTTGATATTTTATTCGTATCGATATTCAATGGTGACAGGTGAGATTCGAGAATTTTTTTAGTGGTTTTTATGTCTTTTTCTTGATTTTTATATTTTTCGGACGTTTACGAAATAAATATTTTTTATATTTTTTTGTGTAGTCACCAAAAAATGTAATATTTTGATACTTTATTCGTATCGATATTCTAAGATGATTGGTGCGATTCGGGAATTTTTTGAGGTGGTTCTATGTCTTTTTCTTGATTTTCTACTTTTGAAACATTAATGAATTAAATTTTTTGATATTTTCGGGTAGTCACAAAAAAGGTGAAATTTTCTAGATTTTTATATTTTTCGAATGTTTACGAATTAATTTTTTGGATATTCTTCGGGCAGTCGTGAAAATATGTAAAAATTTTGTTATTCTATTAATATCGATATTCAGAGGTGACTGGAGCGATTCGTGAATTTTTTTGCAGTGTTTTTATGTATTTTTCAGAGGTTTACGAATTAAATTATTTGATATCTTTTGGGCAGTCACGAAAAAATTTAAATTTTTTAATATTTTTTTTGTATTCTAAGGTGAGAGGTGCGATTCTGGATTTTTTTTGAGAGGTTTTTAGAACTTTTTCTTGATTTTTATATTTTTTCGGTGTTTTACAATTAAAATTTTTGATATTTTTCAGGTAGACACAAAAAACGGTGAAATTTGTGTATTTGATTCATATCTATATTCTAAGGTGAGAGGTGCGATTAAGGAATTTGTTTGAGAGATTTTTATGTCTTTTTCTTTCTTTATATATTTTTCAAACGTTTACGTATTAAATATTTTGATATTTTTTTGGGTAGTCACGAAAAAATGTAAAATTTTGATATCTTATTCGTATCGATATGCTAAGTTGATTGGTGCGATTCGGGAATTTTTTGAGGTGGTTTTATGTCTTTTTCTTGATTTTTATATTTTTTGAATCTTAACGAATTAATTTTTTTTATATTTGGCGGGTAGTCACGAAAAAATGTAAAACTTTAATACTTCACTCGTATCGATATTCTAAGGTGTTATTATGACTTTTTCTTTATCTTTATATTTTTTGGAGGTTTACGAATTAAAATCTTTGATATTTATTGGGCAGTCACAAAAATATTAAAATATTGATATTTTATTCGTATTCTAAGGTGATTGGCGCGATTCGGGAATTTTTAAACATGTTTTTATCTCTTTTTCTTGATATTTATGTTTTTAAGACGTTTACAAATTGAATTTTTTGAATTTTTTTGGATTGTCACGAAAAAATCTAAAATTTTGATATTTTATTCGTATCGATATTCTAAGGTGACTTGTGCTATTCGGGTGTTTTTGAGATGTTTTTATGTCTTTTTCTTTATTTTTATATTTTTCGGACATTTACGAATTAAAATATTGATATTTTTCCGGAGGTCGTGAAAAATACAAATTTTGATATTTTACTCGTATTGATATTCTAAGGTGAGTGGTGCGATTTATAAATTTTTTAAGGTGTTTTTATGTCTTTTTCTTGATTTTTTTTATTTTTCCGACGTTTACAGATTATTTTTTTTGATATTTTTCGGACAGTCACGAAAAAAAATTATAATTTTGACATGTTATTCGTATCGATATTCTAAGGTGACTTGTGAAATTTGGGAATTTTTTGAGGTGTATTTATGTTTTTTTCTTGATTTTAAAATTTTGGGACGTTTACGAATTAAAATTTTTGATATCTTTTGGACAGTCGCGAAAGCATGTAAAATTTTGATACTCAATTCGTATCGATATCCTAAGGTGACTGGTGTGATACGAGAAATTTTTGAATCGTTTTTATGACTTTTTTTCTTGATTTTTATATTTTTCGGACGTTTACGAATTAAAATTTTTGATATTTTTTGGGCAGTCATGAAAAATTGTAAAATTTGTATATCTTATTCGTATCGATATACTAAGGTGATTGGTGCGATTCAGGAATTTTTCGAGGTGTTTTTCTGTCTTTTTCTAGATTATTATATTTTTCGGACGTTTACGAATTATAATTTTTGATATATGTTGGGCATTCACGAAAAATGTGACATTTTGCTAATTTATTCGTATTCTAAGGTGATTGGTGCGATTCGTGAATTTTTGGAGGTGTTTTTATGTCTTTTTCTTGATTTTTATATTTTTCAGACGTTTACGAATTAGAATTTATGAAATTTTTCGTGCAGTCACGAAAATACGAAATATTTTGATATTTTATTCGTATCGATATTCTTGGGTGAGTCGTGCTATTCGGGTATTTTTGAGATGTTTTTATGTCTTTTTCTTTATTTTTATATTTTTTGGATGTTTAAGAATTAAAATATTTGAAATTTTTTAGGAAGTCGGGAAAATTATTATTTTTGACATTCTACTCGTATCAATATTCTAACATGACTGATGTGATTCAGGATTTTTTTGAGGTGTTTTTATGTCTTTTTCTTTATTTTCATATTTTTCCAACGTTTATAAAATAAAATTTTTGATATTTTTTCGGGCAGTCACGAAAAAATATATAATTTTGATATTCTTTTAGTATCGATATTCTATGGTGACTGGTGCGATATGGGATTTTTTTTAGATGTTTTTATTTCTTTTTCTTGATTTTTATATTTGTCGTATGTTTTCGAATTCAATTTTTTAATATTTTTTGGGCAGTCACGAAAAAATAGAAAATTTTCATATTTTATTCATATCAATATTCTAAGTTATAATATGTGATTTGGGAATTTTTTGTTGTGTTTTTATGTCTTTTTGGTGATTTTTATATATTTCACACGTTTACGAATTATTTTTTTTTATATTTTTCGGGCAGTCACGAAATCACGTAAAATTTTGATATTCTATTTGTATCGATAGTCTAATGTGACTGGTGCGATTAGAGATTTTTTTGAAATGTCTGTCTTGTTTTCTTGATTTTTATATATTTCGGACGTTTACGAATTAAATTTTTTGATATTTGTCGAGAAATAATGAAAAACAGTAAAATTTGTATATTTTAATCGTATCGATATACTAAGGTGATTCGTGCTATTTAAGAATTTTTTTGATGTGGTTTTTTATTTTTTTCGGGCAGTCACGAAAAAATGTGACAATTTTCTATTTTATTCGTATTCAAAGGTGGCTGGAGCGATTTAGGAATTTTTGGAGGTGTTTTTATGTCTTTTTCTTGATTTTTATATTTTTCAGACGTTTACGAATTAAAACTTTTGAAATTTTTTGGGCAGTCATGAAAATATGAATTTTTTTTGATATTTTATTCGTATCGATATTTAAGGTGATCGTTTTATTCGGGTATTTTTGAGATGTTTTTATGTCCTTTTCTTTATTTTTATCTTTTTCGGACGTTTACGAATTATTTTTTTTTATATTTTTCAGGAAATCGGGAAAAATATGAAATTTGATATTCTACTCGTATCGATATTCTTAGATGACTGGTGCGATTCGGGATTTTTTCGAGGTGATTTTGTGTCTTTTTTTTTATATTTATATTTTTTTTGGACATTGACAAATTAAAATATTTGATATTTTTCGGGTAATCACGAAAAAATGTAAAATTTTGTTATTCTATTCGTATCAATATCGTCAGGTGACAGATGCGATTCAAGAATTTTTTGAAATGTTTTTGTCTTTTTTTCTTGATATTTATATTTTTCGTACGTTTACGAATTAATTTTTTTAAATATTTTTCGGGCACTCATGAAAAACTGTAATTTTTGTATATTTTATTCGTATCGATATACTAAGGTGACTGGTGCGATTAAGGAATTTTTTGAGGTGTTTTTCTTTCCTTTTCTAATTTTTTATATCTTTCGGACTTTTGCGAATTAAAATTTTTGATATATTTCGGGCGGTCACGAAAAAATGTGCAATTTTGCTATTTAATTCGTATTCTAAGGTGACTGTTGCGATTCGAGAATTTTTGGAGGTGTTTTTATGTCATTTTCTTAATTTTTATAATTTTCAGACGTTTACGAATGAATTTTTTTTGAAATTTTCAGACGTTTATAATTTTATTTGTATCGATATTATAAGGTGACTCGTGCGATTTGGAAACTTTTTGAGATGTTATTATGTCTTTTTCTTAATTTTTATATTTTTTCGAACTCTTACGAATTAATTTTTTTGATATTTTTCTTGTAGTCACGAAAAAATATAAATTTTAATATATTATTTGTATTAATATTCTACGGTGACTGGTGTGATTCGAGAATTTTTTGAGGTATTGTTTTGTTTTTTCTTTATTTTTCTATTTTTACAAAGTATACATATTATAATTTTTGATATTTTTCGGAAAGTCACAAAAAAATGTAAAATTTTGATATTTTATTCTTATCGATACTCTAAGGTGACAGGTGTGATTCGAATTTTTTTTGAGGTGTTGTTATGTCTTTTTCTTGATTTTAATATTTTTTGAACGTTTATGAATTAAAATTTTTAATATCTTTTGGGCAGTCCCGAAAAAAGGTAAAATTGTGATGTTTTATTCTTATCGCTATTCTAGGGTGATAGGTGTGATTCGGGAACTTTTGTAGAGTTTTTTTATGTCATTTTTTTTATTTTTTGGATGTTTTCGAATTAAATATTTTGAAATTTTTTCAGGGAGTCACGAAATCATGTAAAATTTTAATATTTTATTCGTATCGATATTCTAAGGTTACTGGTGCGATTCAATTTTTTTTTGTATTTATGACTTTTTTTCTTTATTTTTATATTTTTCGAACGTTTACGATTTAAATATTTTGATATTTTTTGGGAAGTCATGAAAAACTGAAAAATTTATATATTCTATATGTATCGGTATTTTAAGGTGAGTGGTGCGATTTGGGAATTTGTTGAGGTGTTTTTCTTGATTTTCATAATTTTTGGACGTTTACTAATTAAATTTTTTGATATATTTCGGGTAGTCATGAAACAATGTGACATTTTGATATTTTATTTATATCGATATTCTAAGGTGAGAGATGCCATTTGGGAATTTTTTTGAGAGGTTTTTATGTCTTTTTCTTCATTTTAATATTTTTTGGACCTTTACAATTAATTTTTTTGATATTTTTCAGACAGACACAAAAAAATGAAAAATTAGTATATTTTATTTGTATCGATATTCTAAGGTGACTCGTGTGATTCAGTAATTTTTTGATGTGTTTTTTAGTCTTTTTCTTGACATTTATATTTTTTGGACGTTTACGAATAAATTTTTTTGATATTTTTTGGGAAGTCACGAAAATATGTAAAATTTTGATATTTTATTCGTATCGATATTCTAAGGTGACTGGTGCTATTTGGAATTTTTTTGACGTGTTTTTATGTCTTTTTCATGATTTCTATATTTTCGGACGTTTACAAATTATAAATATTTGATACTTTTTGGGCAGTCACGAAAAAATATATAATTTATGATATTTTATTCGTATCGATATTCTATGGTGATTGGTGCGATTTGGAATTTTTTGATGTGTTTTTATGACTTTTTCTTGATTTTTATATTTTTCGTTTGTTTTCGAATTCAATTTTTTAATATATTTTGGGAAGTCACGAAAAAATGTAAAATTTCCTATTTTATTCGTATCAATATTCTAAGTTAACTTGTGCGATTCGAGAATTTTTTGAGGTGGTTTTATGTCTTTTTTGTGATATTTCTAATTTTCGGACGTTTACGCATTATTTTTTTTATATTTTTTGGGCAGTCACCAAATCGTGTAAAATATTGAAATTCTATTCGTATCGATATTTTAAGGTGACTGGTGCGATTCGAGAATTTTTTGAAATGTTTTTGTCTTTTCTTCTTGATTTTTATATTTTTCCGACGTTTTCAAATTAAAATTTTTGATATTTTTTGAGCAATCATGAAAAACTGTAAAAATTGTATATTTTATTCTTATCGATATACTAAGGTGACTGGTGCTATTTAAGAATTTTTGGAGGTGTTTTTCTATTTTTTTTTGGATTTTTATTTTTTTCAGACGTTTACGAATTAAATTTTTTGAAATATTTCGGGCAGTCACAAAAAAATGTGTAATTTTGCTATTTTATTCGTATTCTAAGGTAACTGGTGCGATTCAGGAATTTTTGGAGGCGTTTTTAGGTCTTTTTCTTGATTTTTATAATTTTCAGAAGTTTATGGATTAAAACTTTTGAAATTTTTCGAGTAGTCACAAAAAAATGATTTTTTTTATATTTCATTCGTATCGATATTCAAAGTTGGGTCGTCCTATTCGGGTATTTTTGAGATGTTTTTATGTCTCTTTTTTATTTTAATATTTTTCGGACCTTTACGAATTTAAATTTTTGATATTTTTCAAAAGTCGGGAAAAATTTGAATTTTGATATCTTACTCGTATCGACATTCTACGATGACTGGTGCGATTCAGGATTTTTTTGAGGTGTTTTTATGTCTTTTTTTTATTTTTATACTTCTTGGGCAGTCACGAAAAAATGTATAATTTTTATATTTTATTCGTATCGATATTCTATGGTGACTGGTGCGATTTGGGAATTTTGAAGTTGTTTTTTTATCTTTTTCTTGATTTTTATATTTTTCGGATGTTTACGAATTCAATTTTTTTATATTTTTTGGGCAGTCACGCAATCATGTAAAATTTTCATATTCTATTCGTATCGATATTCTAAGGTGACTGGTGCGATTCAACAAAATTTTTAAATGCTATTGTCTTGTTTTCTTGATTTTTATATTTTTCGGACGTTTACGAATTAAATTTGTTGATATTTTTCGGGCACTCATGAAAAACTGTAAAATTTGTATATTTAATTTGTATCGATATACTAAGGTGACTAGTGCGATTCATGAATTTTTTGAGGTGTTTTTATGTCTCTTTTAGGTTTTTTATATTTTTCAGACGTTTACGAATTAAATTTTTTGAAATATTTCAAGCAGTCATGAAAAAATGTGAAATTTTGCTATTTTATTCGTATTCTAAGGTGACTGGTGCAATTCGAGAATTTTTTGAGGTGTTCTTATGTATTTTTTTGTTATTTTTATATTTTTCGATCGGTTACAAATTAAAATTTGTGATATTTTTTGGAGGTTTTTATATATATTTTTTTATTGTTATATTTTTCAGACATTTACGAATTACATATTTTGAAAGTTTTTTGGGTAGTCACGAAAAAATGTAAAATTTATATATTTTATTCGTATCCATATTCTAAGCTGATTGGTGCAATTCGGAAATTTTTTGAGGTGGTTTTCTGTATTTTTCTTGATTTTTATATTGTTTGAACATTAACGAATTAAATTTTTTGATATTTCTCAGGCAGTCACGAAAAAAGGTAAAATTTTGATATTTTATTTATATCGATATTCTATGATGACAGGTGCCATTCAGGAATTTTTTTTAACGGTTTTTATGTCTTTTTCTTGACTTTTATATTTTTTGGATGTTTACGAATTAAATTTTTTGATATTTTTCAGGTAGACACGAAAAAAATGTTAAATTTGTATATTTTATTCGTATCGATATTCTATTGTGACTAGTGTGATTTGGGAATTTTCTGAGGTGTTTTTATTTCTTTTTCTTGATTTTTATATTTTTCGGACGTTTAACAATTAAATTTTTTATATTTTTCGGGAAGTCACGAAAATATGTAAAATTTGGATATTTTATTCGTATCGATATTCTAAGGTGAGTGGTGCGATTCAAGAATTTATTGAGGTGTTGTTATGTCTTTTACTTGATTTTTATATTTTTCGAACGTTTACGAATTAAAATTTGTGATAGTTTTTGGGAAGTTACCAAAAAAGGTAAAATTTTGATATTTTATTCGTATTGATATTCTATGGAGACAGGTGTGATTCGGGAATTCTTTTAGAGGTTTTTATGTCTTTTTCTTGATTTTTATAATTTTGGACGTTTACTAATTAAATATTTTTATATATTTTTGGGTAGTCACGAAAAAATGTAATTTTTGATATTTCATTCGTATCAATATTGGAAGATGATTGGTGCGATTTGGGAATTTTTTGAGGTGGTTCTATGTCTTTTTCTTGATTTATATATTTTTCAAACGTTAACGAGTTAAATTTTTTGATACTTTTCGAGTAGTCATGAAAAAAGGTGAAATTTTGAAATTTTAGTTGTATCGATATTCTAAGGTGAGAGGTGTGGTTCGGGAATTTTTTTGAGAGATTTTTATGTCTTTTTCTTGATTTTTATATTTTTCGGACGTTTTCAATTAAATTTTTTGATATTTTTCAGGTATACACAAAAAAAAATATAATTTGTATATTTTATTCGTATCGATATTCTAAGGTGACTGGTGCGATTCAGGAATTTTTTGAGGTGTTTTTATGTCTTTTTCATGATTTTTATATTATTCGAATGTTCATGAATTAATGTTTTCAATATTTTTTAGGCCGTCATGAAAATATGTAAAATTCTGTTACCTCATTCGTATCGATATTCTAAGGTTACTGGTGCGATTAGTAAATTTTTTTGAAGTGTTTTTATGTCTTTTTCTTGATTTTTATATTTTCAGAGGTTTATGAATTAAAATATTTGATATTTTTTGGGTAGTCACGAAAAAAATTAATTTTTTTAATATTATATTTGTATTCTAAGATGAGAGGTGCGATTCATGATTTTTTTTGAGAGGTTTTAAAGTCTTTTTCTTGATTTTTATATTTTTCGGACGTTTACAATTAATATTTTTGATATTTTTCAGGTAGACACAAAAAAAGGTAAAATTTGTAGATTTTATTCGTATCGATTATGTCTTTTTCTTGATCTTTATATTTTTCAGACGTTTACGAATTAAATTTTTTGATATTTTTCGGGCAGTCACGAATAAATGTAAAATATTATTATTTTATTTATATCGATGTTATAAGGTTCCTGGTGTGATCCGGGAATTTTTTTGAACTGTTTTTATGTCTTTTTCTTGATTTTTATATTTTTTGAATGTTAACAAATTAAAAGTTTTGATATTTTTTGGGTAGTCACAAAAAAAGGTATATTTTTAATATTTTATTCATATCGATATTCTATGGTGACAGGTGCCATTCGGGAATTTTATTATAGGTTTTTATGTCTTTTTATTGATTTATATATTTTTTGGACGTTTACGAATTAAGATTTTTGATATTTTTCAGGTAGACACGAAAAAATGTAATATTCGTATATTTTATTCTTATCGATATTCTAAAGTGACTGGTGCGATACAAAAATTTTTTTGATGTGTTTTATGTCTTTTTCTTGAGTTTTATATTTTTCAGAGGTTTATAATAAAAATATTTGATTTTTTTTGGGCAGTTATGAAAAATTTTAATACTTTGATATTTTATTCGTTTTCTAAGGTAACTAGTGCGATTCGGGAATTTTAGGAGGTGTTTTTATGACTTTTTCTTGATTTTTCTATTTTTCAGATGTTTACGAATTAATTTTTTTTTAAATTTTCGGGCAGTCACGAGAAAAAATAAAATTTTAATATTTTATTTGTATCAATATTCTATGGTGACTGGTACTATTCGAGAATTTTTGAGATGTTTTTAAGTCTTTTTCTTTATTTTTATATTTTTCGGACATTTACGAATTAAATGTTTTGATATTTCTCAGGAAGTCAAGAAAAATATAAATTTTGATATTCTACTTGTATCTATATTCTAAGGTGACTAGTGCAATTCGGGATTTTTTTAAGGTGATTTTATGTCTTTTTCTTGATTCTTATATTTTTTGGACGGTTACAAATTAAATTTTTTGATATTTTTCGAGTAATCAAGAAAAAATATAAAATTTTGAAATTTTATTCGTATCGATATTCTATGATGACTGGTGCGATTCGAGAATTTTTTGAGTTGTTTTTATGTCGTTTTATTATTCTTATATTATTTTATGTTTATGAACTCAAATTTTTGACATTTTTCGGGCAGTCACGAAAAAATGTAAAAAATTTGATATTATATTCGTATCGATATTCTAAGGTGACTTGTGCGATTCAAAATTTTTTGAGTTGTTTTTATGTCTTTTTCTTGATTTTTATATTTTTCGGACGTTTACGAATTAAACATTTTGATTTTTTTCAGGCAGTCACAAAAATATGTAAGATTTTGATATCTTATTCGTATACATATTCTAAGGTGACTGGTGCGATTCAGTAATTTTTTGAGGTGTTATTATGTTGTTTTCTTGATTTTTGTATTTTTCACACGTTTACAATTAAAATTTTTGATATTTTTCGTGTAGACACGAAAAAATGTAAATTTTGTATATTTTATTCGTATCGATATTCTTAGGTAAATGGTGCGATTCGGAATTTTTTTGAGTTGTTTTTATGTCTTTTTCTTGATTTTATATTTTTCAAACGTTTACGAATTAAAGTTTTTGACATTTTTTGAGAAGTAATGAAAAGATATAAAATTTTGATATTTTATTAGTATCGAAATTCTAAGGTGACTGGTGCAATTTGAGAATTTTTTGAGGGTTGTTATGTCTTTTTCTTGATTATAATATTTTTTGAACGTTTATGAATTAAATTTTTTGATAATTTTCAGGCAGTCACGGAAAAAGGTAAAATTTTGATATTTCATTCGTATCAATATTCTAAGGTGACAGGTGCGATTCAAAAATATTTTTAGAGGTTTTTATGTCTTTTCTTGATTTTTATATTTTTCGAACGTTAATGAATTAAATATTTTCATATTTTATCGGGTAGTCACGAAAAAATATAAAATTTTAATATTTTATTCGTATCGATTTTTTAAGCTGATAGGTACGATTCGTGAATTTTTTAAGGTGTTTTTATGTCTTTTTATATTTTTCGGACGTTAAGGAATTAAAATTTTTGATACCTTTCGGGTAGTCACGAAAAAATGTAAAATTTTGGTATTCTATTCGTATCGATATTCTAAGGTGACTGGTGCGATTCGAGAATTTTTTTGAGGTGTTTTTATGTCTTTTTCTTGATTTTTATATTTTTCAGACGTTTACGAATTTAATATTTGATATTTTTTGGGATGTCATGAAAAATTTAAAAATTTGATATTTTATTCGTATTCTAAGATGACTAATGCGATTCGGGAATTTTTGGAGGTGTTTTTAGGTGTTTTTCTTGATATTTATATTTTTCTGACGTTTACGAATTAAATTTTTTGATATTTTTTGGGTAGTCACGAAAAAATGTAATTTTTTTTGATATTTTATTCATATCGATATTTTCAGATGACTAGTGCGATTCAACAATTTTTGGAGGTGTTTTTCTTTATTTTTAAATATTTCGAATGTTTACGAATTAAAATTTTTGATACTTTTTGGGCAATCATGAAAAATACAAATTTTCATATTCTATTCGGATCGATATTCTAAGGTGAATGGTGCGATTCATGAATTTTTTGAGGTGTTTTAATGTCTTTATCTTGATTTTTATATTTTTCGAACGTTTACGAATTAACATTTTAGATATTTTTTGGGTAATCACGAAAAAATATAAAATTATGATACTTTATTCGTATCGATATTCTAAGGTGACTTGAGCGATTCGTAAATTTTTTGAGGTGTTTTTCTATTTTTTTCTTGAATTTTATATTTTTCGGACGTTTACGAATTAAAATTTTTGATATTTTTCTGGCTGTCACCAAAAAATGTAAAATTTTGATATTTTATTTGTATCGATATTCTAGGGTGACTGGTGCGATTCGGAAATTTTTTGAGCTGTTTTTATGTCTTTTTCTTGATCTTTATATTTTTCAGACGTTTACGAATTAAATTTTTTGTAATTTATCGGGCAGTCACGAAAAAATATAAAATTTTGTTATTTTATTCGTATCGATATTCTAAGGTGACTGGTGCTATTTGGGTATTTTTGAGATATTTTCTTGTCTTTTTCTTTATTTTTATATTTCTCGGACGTTTACGAATTAAATTTTTTGATATTTTTCTAGAAGTCGGGAAAAATATAAATTTGGATATTATACTCGTATAGATATTCTAAGGTGACTGGTGCAATTTGGGATTTTTTTGAGGTGTTTTATGTCTTTTTCTTTATTTTTATATTTTTCCGACGTTTACAAATTAAAATATTTGATATTTTTCGGACAGTCACGAAAATATATATAATTTTGATATGTTATTCGTATCAATATAATATGGTGACTGGTGCGATTTGGGAATTTTTGAGGTGTTTTTATGTGTTTTTCTTGATGTTTATATTTTTCGGATGTTTAAAAATTCAAATTTTTGATTTTTTTTGGGCAGTTACGAAAAAATGTAAAATTTTGATATTTTATTCGTATCGATATTCTAAGGTTACTTGTGTAATTCGGGAATTTTTTGAAGTGTTTTTATATCTTTTACTTGATTTTTATATTTTTCGGACGTTTACGAATTAATTTTTTTATATTTTTCAGGCAGTCACGAAAATATGTAAAATTTTGATATTTTGTTTGTATCGATATACTAAGGTGACTTGTGCGATTCAGGAATTTTTTGAGGCGTTTTTCTGTCTTTTTTTGGATATTTATATTTTTGTGACGTTTACCAATTATAATTTTTGACATATTTCGGTCAGTCACGAAAAAATGTGAAATTTTGCTATTTTATTAGTATCTATATTATAAGGTGAGAGGTGCGATTCAGAAATTTTTGTGAGAATTTTTGTCTTTTTAAAAAAAAATATTTTTCAGACATTTACGAATTAAATATTTTGATATTTTTTTTGGGTAGGCACAAAAAAATGTAAGATTTTGATATTTTATTCGTATCGATATTCTAAGCTGATTGGTGCGATTCAGGAATATTTTGAGGTGGTTTTATGACTTTCTCTTGATTTTTATATATTTCGAATGTTAAAGAATTAAAATTTTTGATATTTTTTGAGCAGTCACGAAAAAATATAAAATTTGATATCCTATTCGTATCAATACTCTAAGGTGACTGGTGCGATTCGAGAATTTTTTTGAGGTGTTTTTATGTCTTTTTCTTTATTTTTATATTTTTCGGAGGTTTTCAAATTAAAATATTTGATATTTTTCAGGCAGTCACGAAAAAATTTAAAATTTTGATATTTTATTCGTATTCTAAGGGGATTGGTGCGTTTCGAGAATTTTTGGATGTGTTTTTATGTCTTTTTCTTGATTTTTATATCTTTCAAACGTTTACGAATTAAAATTTTTGAAAATTTTCGGGCAGTCACGTAAAAACGTAAAAATTTGATATTTTATTCGTATCGATATTCTAAGGTGAGTGGTGCTATTCGGGTATTTTTGAGATATTTTTATGTCTTTTTCTTTATTTTTATATATTTTTGGATGCTTACGAATTAAATTTTTTGATATTTTTCAAGAAGTCGGGAAAAATATGAATTTTGATAGTTTTCTCGTATCGATATTCTAAGATGACTGGTGCGATTTGAGATTTTTTTGAGGTGTTTTTATGTATTTTTCTTGATTTATATATTTTTTAGACGTTTACAAATTAAAATATTCAATATCTTTCGGGCAATCACGAAAAAATATATAATTTTGATTTTTTATTCGTATCGATATTCTATGGTGACTGGTGCGATTAGGAATTTTTTTGAGGTGTTTTTATGTTTTTTTCTTGATATTTATATTTTTCGAACGTTTACGAATTCAATTTTTTGATTTTTTTGGGCAGTCACAAAAAAATGTAAATTTTTGATATTTTATTCGTATCGATATTCTAAGTTGACTTGTGCTATTTGAGAATTTTTTGAGGTGTTTTTATGTCTTTTTCTTGATTTTTATATTTTTCAGACACTTGTGAATTAAAATTTTTGATATTTTTCAGGCAGTCACGAAATTATGTAAAATTTTGATATTCCATTTGTATCGATATTCTAAGGTGACTGGTGCGATTCGAGAATTTTTTGAAATGTTTTTATGTCTTTTTTTCTTGATTTTTATATTTTTCGGACGTTTACGAATTAAATTTTTGATATTTTTCGGGCAGTCATGAAAAACAGTAAAATTTGTATATTTTATTCGTATCGATATACTAAGGTGACTGGTGCTATTCAGGAATTTTTTGAGTTGTTTTCTGGATTTTTATATTTTTCGGACGTTTACTAATTAAAATTTTTGATATATTTTGGGTAGTCACAAAAAAATGTGAAATTTTATTCGTATCTATATTTTAAGGTGAGAGGTGTGATTCAGGAATTTTTTTGAGAGATTTTTATGTCTTTTACTTGATTTATATATTTTTTGGACGTTTACGAATTAAATATTTTGATATTATTCTTGAGCCTATGGATTATCATGATTATGGAATGCATATTGCTACATCTTCATCATTATTTTGTGCTGAGAAGTTAAGATGGTTCGTAAATTCTGCCATATCACAGTGTTCTAACTAAATAATTTCAATATCTTGCAGGAGAATGCACAAAAAATTGTTGAATATTTATCTTCCCATCCACGAGTGAAGAAGGTCTATTATGCAGGTCTTCGTGACCATCCAGGGAGGTCTTTGCAGTTCTCTCAAGTATTTGAACAAGTGATTTTTTAGGCAATTTGAACTAAGGCGCTATGGTTGTCGGCATCCTGCCACCATGAAGTTCTCCCTTGAAACTTACTACTTAAATGTTGATCAATTTGCAGGATCGGTGCTGAGTTTTCTGACAGGTTCTTTGGCACTCTTTAAGCATGTTGTTGGGGCTACCAAGTATTTCAGCATTACAGTAAATTTTGGTAAGTTTCATCTTATGCTGAAATACTATTTTCTAAGATCATTTTTTCCTATCAAAGTACTTCCTAATGACATTTTCCTTCTCAATCTTTTCCTATTGATTATAGTAAAAGTGCAACTATTCTTTTGCTTTGGTAAGACAAAAACCATATTTTATAGAGGTTGAAAACCATATAAGCATCAAAGAACAACTTTTTGAATACCATATCTAATAGCAAGCCTTAAAAATGAGCAATGCCTAAAGAGGTGGATGTATATGGAATCTGCCTTGACACTAGGGCAATCAAAGATAAAAGAAAACTAAACAATCAATAAGACGTATAGGCAAAATAACCTTTACATCGAGCCTCTTACTCTAAATCTAACAGAAAGACGAGGAGATAGTGTGTTGGATTGTTTCATATCCAACTCAACTAAAGTATATTTGTGTCACGACCCAACATCCCAAATCACGATGGCACCTACTATAAACCACCAGTAGGTCAGCCAACCTGTACCCAGAACGACAAGTAACGCGACACTCCTCCGCGAACATGGAGGAGAAAGTGATGGCAGGCCCAAAACAGTAGCTTTGCATAGCTCAGCTCAGACCTTCTTTTGATTATTTCTTTGGATTAAATACTTCCTAATACACTTTTTAAGTGTCCACAAGAACTTCATGTTGGCTTCATTTGTAGGTGTTTTGAACTAAAAATGGCTTTCGAAACCAATTCGAATGATCAAGAAATGGCTCCAGAAATTGAGGAGGAAGAGTGTTTTTGATGAAAGCAGGTTCCTATAGGAAAAATGTGCCTGAAAATATGATGATTACTTGGTCCCAAGTGAGGACACAATCTTATTTTGAGTTGGGGATGCCTCCCTTGTAATCATTTTGTTGATTGTTTCTGCATACTGTTATTGTATCCTTATCGGGTGTAGCTTTCTTTCTTTGTTATGGATTGGTGTGCCCTTGTCAGTCTTTGATATTGTCGATGTTTATGTTGATATTGTGTTGGATTGGTATATTTTAAGTTTTTATTTGTAGTTGTAGCTTCTTTGTTTCTGTTTTGATAATAAGATTTGAATTGACGATGCCCGATGATGGATAGAGAGTGACGACTTTCATAAGGGTAAATCGTTGATTGCTTGTGAGTGTTTGATTGGCGTTGATTGAGGCGAAGTCTGAGTAGCCGTTCCCAAATAGATGCATGAGGTTTCCTGATAATGGATTGATTGACAACTTTCTTAAGGGAAAAGTCGTCGTCTTTTTGGGAAGGTTTTGACTTGGTTGAGGCTAAGAACATATTCATGCATGTGAATAATTTTGACCATACCTCTCTGTTTTTAAAAGGTTGAGCATGTTATGAATGATTTTGTGACAACTCTTATAACTCGTTTTGTGACTTTTGATTTGTTAGCGGTTAAAATGTTCAATGCTACTTGTATTTTGAAAAGGAAGTAAAATTTTGAACCATCTTGATTGATTTGTAGGCCATGTGCGTTGAGTTGTTGAATGATTCCATGTGTTCGCTTTTGTCACCTAGAACTTGCCCGATTGGTCTTGATTGAGTTTGGTTAGAGAAATGATCTTAGGCTTCATTTGATGTTCTTGAAGTCCACTTGGCCTAAAAAACCCACCTTTGCATTAAATATATCCTTAGTTGTCCACAACCACATTACAAGCCTTATACTTTTTGAAAAAGTAACCCTCTTTTGAACCCTTTACTCCTTGAACTTGAGGTTGTGAAAGGGAAATTACCTTTGTGCTTAATTGAGAAAGGGAAATTGATTTGTGGTGTGTCTTGAATTAAGAGCCTCTTGTGTTTTTTATTTTCTTTACTTGAGTACAAACAAGGTTTCGAAGTTGGGGGTGCTGATGAGTGGTGGAGTTCCACTCATTTGAGGCTCTTTTCGTAGTTATTTTGGCTTGCTTTAGTTTAGAATTGGTGCTTTTAACGTGTTTTGTTTTTTCATTTTTGCATGAAAATGAAATAGAGAGTTGATTTAGGATATTTGAAGAAACCAAGTGAACTTGAGGCAAAAAGAGGCCAATAGCTGAAAATGCAATGAGGAGTTTGAAGAAAAGTTGAATAAATTTGACTTTGAGAGGAAGGAACAAGAACTTACTGCCAAAAATGCTCAAAAGCCATCAACAGAAAGTGGAGAGCTTCACTGTGACTGAAGAGAAGAAGTGGAAATTGATGAATTTGAAATTACTGAAGGCAGTTTTCTCCAAGTCTATTGCCTGTTCATTCTGTTATTACTATTTCATCTTTTATTTACAAGGTTCTCATTATGAAAAAAAAATATGGCGGAGGGAACTAGAGCTTCATGCTTGAATTTGATTTCACCTCCAACAACAACGACAACGTACACAACATAATGTCATAAAGTGGGGTTTGAAGAGGGTAGAGTTTACATCGACCTTATCCTTGCCTTGGGAGGTAGAGAGATTAGACTGTTTTTGATAGACCCTTAGTTGTATTTGCTTGCACCTCTGATGATAAAATTGTGGAAGTGCCTGATTTATCCTCTTGATAACAGTGGTATCTGGGACACCGTGTATTGTAGTACATAGTACTATCTGTTTAACTATGCACATCAAGGTTTAGGTAGATGAGAAGATATCACCTAGTGTTGTCTATTGTGAAATTTGAACCTTAGTTCCCAAGCTGTTACTTGATCTATTTGATTGCTAAGCCACCCTATTGGGAAGATGAGAATTTATGATTTAATTGGGAACCAAGCTGCAAAATTTATTAGCTACCCAATAGCTCTCTTAGAAATTTGTGAACTTCATAATACTATTGATTTTTAATTGTAGTCAACAGTTTTAGAGGAATAGATATAGAGGGAAAATGTTATGTTACTGGATAACACAGTCTTTCTATTCCGTGGCATAAATTTGAAGTCTCGTGAACAAATGATCATATTTCTTTTTCCTGTCTTGCATGTAACTCCTTTATTTTTCTTCAATTTCGTTTATGTGGTAAAGATCATTTTAGTGTTTAATAAGAAGATTTCTCCGACTTATTTTTAATTCAACCGATCCATAAGTATCAAACATCTGCACACCTGTGGTTGGTTTTAGAATATTGTGTTGGATGAAATCTCATAGGCTTGTTGTAGCAGGTAAGCATTGGCAGATCTGCTATCTTATAAATACATTTCATTTTTCCAGTGGTATAAATATTGTGTTGGAATATAGGATTCCTTATGCCGACATTAGACACGAACATCCAAACTTTGTGACAACACCCTAATATTTCTTGGTCTTTTTCTAGTAGAGGCATGGGATATTGAGGTTTCATGGTAAATTTGTTGCATGCCTACATTGGGATTTCCCAAACAGGCACTAAGGACATCAGTGTCATGCGCGATTGAACACTTTAACAGAGATGATTGTTTGTAGTCTCACAAATAAAGGTTCTCACTCTTTGGATTAACTTGTTTCTTGTGCCAGTAAAATGATGTGAAGGAAATAGGTTTCTCTTTTTATTTGTATTTAAAGAGTAGTCAAAATGACCACAGTTTACTGTAGTTGGTAATGTCACAACTTGCATCTACATCATCTTACCTATATTTTAGTTTAAACCACACTTGGGAGATTTTTAACATCATTTAATCTCTGGTTGAAGGATGGCAAGCTTCCTGAATATTCAATACATGAACTTACTTGTGGCCTTGTTAGAGCTCTTTTGGAAGTAAGTAACTTTAGCCTTCATTGTTCTTTTGTAACACTTGTTGTTTTCGGCATGAATTACTTTTTTGGTGTTTTGTCTACTATACCAGATACTTGCATTAAAAGGGAATAATTTACTATGACTTAAAGATATCAAACATCCTGTTGGATGAAAATGGAATCACAAAGGTATGGTGATATTTATGTTGTGACTTTTCCAAATCATGATGAGTGCTTTTGACCAGTTATATGACGTTGAAGTTCTATTTGTTTTTTGGCAGATGTGTGATTTTGGATTAGCAAGAAAATTGAGTGATATATAAAAGACACCTTCCTCCTAGGTAGTTTAGCTCTCTCTCTCCCCTCCTTTTTTCCCTAAAATGAACAAAGGAAAAGTTAAATTGGTGGCATAACTGTTTGGAAGTTTATTAAATGTAAACTGTTTGGAAGTGCTTTTGACTAATTATATGACGTTGAAGTTCAATCATGCTTCCTTTTCCTCTTCTAGTTCTTATAAAAATATGATTTCTCTGATATCTCAAAACCATCTACGAACCTTTCAGATATTATTCGGCATCCATCTGATCTCTCAGTCAGACCTGTAATTTCTAGCAGAAAATCAGATAAAGGTTAAAATGCAATTCCTTCAGTTTCATTTGATGCACCTCAACTGTCTGATTTTGTCAAAATGTCAAAAGAGCAATTAGAATAGTAGAATCATCAGTATTGTTAGTGGGGGAATACTCCCTCAGGGGAGAAGAAAAATGTGATCAAATACCTTGAGCTTTTGAGCAACAATGCTGATGCAGCTAACTTCTTGACCAATGGGTCTATTGTATTGGTTCTACTCAAAATGCTTCGTGACTCCAAGGTTTCTCTGTTGCATGCTTAACTTGCTTCACTTATTAGCTTGTTGATTCGTCACTCTACTTTTTTGGGGATGAGCTGGCAAATTCTGGAATATTAGGTGCACTAACTGATGGTCTGAGAGATAGGAAAGAGAAAATAAGAAGGTTTTCCATGGCTGCTTTGGACGAATTACTATTTTATATATATACTCAAAATGAACATGCTCGGGATAATAAACCAATGGAATCTCCATCTAAGGACAACCGACCCTCATCCTGTTGGCAGGTATCTTTGTTGCTGTAATTTCTTATTGGTGCAACTTTTCAAGTTCATTACTCCCTCCATATTAATTTTTGTCGTGTCTTGACTTGGCATGGATTTTAAGAAAGTAAAGAAGACTTTTGAATCTTGTAAACTTAAACTAAAGATATGTAGAATGTACCAAATGTTCTTAAATCTCGAGGTCTTAAACATGTCATGAGGAAAAATGAAATTTAAGAGTTTCCAAAAAAGAGAAGACACATTGTTTTTGAAACAAATAAAAAAGGAAAGTAGGACAAACAAATTGAAACAGAGAGAGTGTTATATTTGTTAAAATTCCTATACACAATAAATTACTAAGCTATATTGCATTTAGGTTTTAAGTATTCAGTGTTCTATGATCAATCACTTAAAAGCATAGACACTGTCAGAAACACAATTCATGCACTAATGCAGCTATTATGAGAAATAATGCAACCTGTCACTAGGATATAAATGGTATACCTATTAATGGGTTAAAAACCATTTATCTTTTAATTAGTGATAATTATACAGTCATGTATACTCTCAGACATACATGTGTATGTAATGATTATCTTGTAGTAAATAATGTCCTATAAATTTGCACGGGACAAATTTCTAACATGAAGAGTAAGATGGATGACAAATGACAACTTGGCATAGACTTTAATTTTTCTCTGTTAGCTATCTGTCCCACATCACGAAATATTGTAGAATCTATACATACAAGATTCTACAAATTTTTCTCTGTATTTTACTAGATGAACTAATAAGCTTGCAATTCCCTTGTAATGCAACACTATATATCAGCAAAATAAACAAGTGCATTAAGATATTTCTCTTGGGGTTGTGGAAAAAATAAGATAAAATCATACAAGCATCTGTACCATCTTTACATATTGCAAAGCCTCACATTCTGTCTTACCATTTCTTACTGAAAATGTTAATGTTATAGGTTCCAAGTCCAATAATTTCATTGGTTTCATCGCTTTTACGAAACAGAGAGGAGATATTACTCAACTTTATGCTCTAAGGACTATTGACAATATCTTCCGTCAAAGAGGGTACTGTCAGCTCATTTCACCAGCCAAGATATCATTACTAACCTCTGCTACATATTTAGGGCTCCTGGAAAGCAGGAGATCATGAGGCTGACAACAGGGTCTTGCTTGGCTCGTCTTGTTCATTTTAACCCTTATTCAACGAGTCATGGAATAACTTTCATTCAAGGATATGTTTTCAAGACTCGTCAAGCGTAATCTATGAGAGCAACAAATCTGCTTAAACATTCTGAACATGACCCTCCTTGAAAGTGATACACTTCCAAGTGTTGGAAGGTACCTTCTTGCCTTAGTCGAAGACAATAATCTTTTTCTGAATCTGTTGACTCTAATTGAGCAGTGAAGTGAAGTTTTGAAGGGAAAGGCACTGTTATTTGTGGCTCTACTTTGTATGAATGGGAAGAGGTGGCTGCCACTATTTAAATGCTAAATTGCTCTCGACTGTTGATAGGTTGGTTAAGGAGAAGGATGATGTTGTTAAGTAGTGTTTAGATGCCCTTGGGATGGTTGCCGCATCAACTGTATCAAGTTTGCTTGAGTGTATATTTGGGGACATTCAGCAATTGAAAGGTGGTAAACATCGTGGGCAGATAATTAGTGTCAGAAGTCGAAATTCTTCTAAGAATAGTATGCATTTATTTCTTGTTGTTCTCCATCTTATTGGGTACAATTCACTAAAAAGAAGGGTTGCTAGTCATCAGGTTCTGCAACATGGCAAATCTGCTTAAACTGTCGGAGAAACTCCTTTCCAGGTAATCTGATGATTATCCTAATTACATTTTCTAATTGAAATATAATTGACCATGAAGTTTAAGATTTTTTTTTGTTGTTGTTAATAAAGTTAAGTAAATTTTAAGAAATCAGTTCATTGACAAGTCTATATCTGAAAATCTTTAGTCAGTTATGTATAGCGTATTGAACGTAAATAATGTGTGAAGCCTTGTTTCTTTTTTAATACCACATCTAATAGCAAACCTTAAGAATGAGCAATATAAAGAGATGGAAGCATGTCTTACTTGACACTAGCGCAATCAAGGATAGGGGAAAACTGAACTACGAATAAGAAGCATAGGCAAAATAACATAGACATGGAGCCTTACTCTAAAACTAACATAAAGACGAGGAGATAGTGTGTTGGACTGTTTTATATCCAACTCAACTAAAGCATATTTGTGTCAGGACCTAACTTCCCGAGTCACGATGGCACCTACTATAACCCACCAGTAGGTAAGCCAACCCGTACCAAGAACGTCCACTAACGCAACACTCCTCCGCCAACACGAAGGCAATAGTGATTAGAATCTTTATTATCGATGTAACTTTGTTTTCAATTAGGTTATTAGAATCTTGATTGTTATCTTATTTGTACAGGCTAGTGGATACCACTAACTTAGATGAGGTTGCTTCTGTGATTAAACCATGGACAAAGCATGTTTGGCTGGAAAGTCCAACCAACCCTAATAAACAAATTTGTGATATTAATATGGGTGATTGACAGTGGCATATGTTGATTATGCACGTACACTTTTCAGCTTTTACTGTTGCTAATAGATAGCAGTATATAGATCTTCAAAAGATAATGATTTTTTGTCTCATACTGTTGTCTCTTTTGAGTTATCACAAAAAATTGTCAAGATGGCTCATGCACATGGGGCTCTTATGCTAGTAGATAACAATATTATCTCAAGAGTATTGTCCCATCCCTTGGAGCTCAGAGTAGGTATTTTGCAAACTCTTTTTGTTCCGCTAACTGGAATACTCACCAATAACATGCATTGAATGTTAGCTTACTTGTTTGTGTTTTTGTAGATGTTGTGGTGCATTTAGCTACTAAGTTCATATTCGGTTATAGTGATCTCATGGCTGGTGTACTTTCTGTCAGAGGAGAAAAGTTTTTCTTCTATTTCGCATACGTTTCAAAATTTGATTTATTGTTATCAGATTGTAATTACTAACTCAACTCATAGTGAAACTGTAGGATTGTTCAACAATAGGTAGGAAATGTTGATATCATACTTCCTTTTCCTCTTCCACTTCTTATAAAAATAAGATTTCTATTTTCTTTGGATTGGATTAAAAGGATATAAAGGTTGATGGTCTCGCAACTCCCATAATTCTCTTCTTTGAATAAGGGCCTTCACTGAGTCCAGAGGATGAGCCTTCAGACAATATTTGTTTACTTGGGGTTGTATGCAAGTCAAGAATGGTATCCATCCATATGGCTTACGGTGGGTACAAGAAGTCCTCTCTATGCGACACCCTATAGACCCTGCCATGCACAAATTTGTGCAATACTTTGTGACGCTGAAATTGTTTTCCTGAGTGCACAACCTTATACTTGACGATTAAGTTTATTAATTCTTTTTGTTGTTGTTGATAAAGTTAAGTTTATGAAATCAGTTCATTGACAAGTCTATACCTGAAAATCTTAAATTAATTATGTATTATGTAATGAACGTAAATAATATCTTAATTTTTGAAGGAAAGTCATTTTCCTTAAATTTGAGGAAAATGAGTTGATTTGGAATTTTTTTTCCAAAATATTTAAGCCAACCAAACATGGGAAAATTAGAAAATAATTCCAGAAAATATTTTCCTTCATACCAAACTATATTTTTATGAACTTTGTGGGGAGGGGGGTGAGCATAGAAATGATTTTTTTAAATTTGAAATATTTAACCAAAACAATTTTTTTTTGGGAGGAGAGGACAGAGGTGGTAGGGGTTGAGTGAGGTAAAAAAATCTTAAAATTTGGAATATTTTTCAAAAATATTTTTTTATTTTTTTGTTAGGGGGAGGGGCGGATGGTTTGGGTGGTAGGGGTAAAAAAATATATGAAATTTAAAAAATAAGAAAATTTAAAACAAATTACTTTTTCTTGGATAGGGGGATAGGGTACGGGGTACAGGGTACGGGGTACAGGGTACGGGGTAGGGTAAGAAAAATATATTGAATGATGAAGTAGACTTTTGGAAAATGTTTTTCTTAATTTTTTATGGGAAGTCATTTTCCTTAAATTTGAGGAAAATGAGTTGATTGAGAAAACATTTTCCACAATATTTAAGCCAACTAAACATGAGAAAATTGGAATCATAAAAATTTAAAAATTATCCCATTTTTTAAAATATTTTATAAAGACTAAATTTCATTCCTTGTTTGTTGTACAAAATTTATTTCGCATATTTTATACAATTTTATCAGAACGTGCTCTCCGAAATTACTTCCAATTACATGTAGTAATAGTAGTTTTTTTTTTGTATAAAATCAATGGTATTTTCCTTTTGTTTTCTTCCTCTTTTTTCAAATTCATTAATTATGTTTGTTGTCATGACTTTTCATTGAACATTTTCATTATAAAATGATAATAAAAACTCATGGGTATTTTAAATAGTTTCTAAAACTTATAGGTATAATTCATATATTTTTTAAAAGTAAAATATTTCTCTCAAAATCTATGGTCAAACGCATGATGAAATTTCACCCGAAAGTATTTGTCAAAAATATTTAAAATTTGTGGTCAAATGCTAGCTAAATAACAAAGCCTTGATTTGTTATTTTGCTGACCCGATAAATGTCAAGTATGAATGTATTATTGCAAATCCAACCTATAATGTATGTGTCATTAAGTAGATAGCATACTCTAAATCCACTTTATAATCATATACTTTCTCTTTTGGTCTTGCCTTCTTCTGGACATACTTTCTTAACCCGCCCCACCCCCGCCCCACACCGCTCAATTGCCACCACCTCCCCACACCGCCCCACACTGCCCAATTTCCATCCCTACTTTCTCCCTCTCCCCAAATAAAATAGTTATGAAATTCTATTTGACCAAAAATATATTTTAAATAAACATATTTCAAAAAATTGATCAAACATGCTCATTTTCCAATAACTAAAATAACTTTTTCCTTATAATATAAAGCATATTTATCTTGTAAAATTTTAAAAAAATAAGTAAAATTGTTTTCAAATTAGATATTATACCTTAATCAACTAAAAATGTATTTATGGATGCAAATTTTAGTATATTAATTAGTGGACAATTATAAAACAAACATAATATACCTTTTTTGTCCCCTATTCTAATTTTTTAAATTTCCTTTTCTCTAAAAGAAAAATAATTTTCATTTCATTTCAATAAACCCCTATCGGACCGTTGCACACACACACTCTCTTCTCATCCTCACAAATCTCGCCGTTTTTAATGAAATTCTTGATTTCAATGAAGAATTTTTGATCGATATCAATGAAATTCTTCAGTAATCTCTTTGATTAGTTTCAATTTCAAATTCAGGAAAAGAGGAAAAACCATAGCTTAGTGATTTTGTGTGAGCAGCTGAAAAATATGAATCAATATCATATATATGAAGCTTTTGGCTGTGGAAACACTCGGTATTGGTTTTTTTCTTTCTCTGTTCTTCTTTTGTTTGCGTTTTTAGGTTAACTGTGTTGTTTTTGTTTTTTGTTTTTTTGGCAGACTAAAAGAGGAAAAACCCTAGCTAAGTGATTTTGTGTGAGCAAGTGAAAAAAATATGAATCAGTATCATATATATGAAGTTTTTGGCCGTGGAAGACAATGGTAATGTTTTTTTTTCTTTCTCTGTTCTTCTTTTGTTTGCGCTTTAGGTTGACTGTGTCGTTTATGTTTTTTTTTTGTCTTTTTGCAGACTATATATAAAGGAAGAAATAAGAAGACAATCGAGTATTTTGCGATTAAAAGTGTGGATAAATCTCAGAAAAACAAGGTTCTTGAAGTAAGAAACCCCATGAAAAAAATTTCCTTGTTTTTTATATTTGAATTTTAATTGTAATTTGAGATTTAGATTTAATTTGTATAGAATTATCTAGGGAAGTGGAATTGGATTGTTGAAGTTTTGAATTTGATTTCACCTACAACAACAACACCAACAACGTACACAACATAATCTCATAAAGTGGGGTTTGAGGAGGGTAGAGTGTCAACCGACCTTATCCTTACCTTGGGAGGTTGAAAGATTAGACTGTTTTCCTATAGGCAAAATTTAGGAGGAAGAGTACTTTTTGATGAAAGTAGGTTCCTATAGGCAAAATGTGCCCAAAAATATGATGATTACTTGGCCCGAAGTGAGGACACAGTCTCATTTTCAAATGGGGATGCTCCCCTTGTAGTCATTTTATTGATTATTTCTATATATGGTGATTGTATCCTTGTCGGGTGTACTTTTCTTTCTTTGTTATGGACTAGTGTGCCCTTGTCGTACTTTGATATTGTGGATGTTTTTGTTGATATTGTGTTGGATTGGTCTATTTTAGTTTTTAATTTGTAGTTTGTAGTTGCTTTGTTTTTATTTTGATAACAAGATTTGAATTGATGATGCCTGATGATGGATAGAGAGTGATGACTTTCTTAAGGGTAAATCATTGATTGCTTGTGAGTGTTTGATTGGCGTTGATTGGGGCGAAGTTTGAGTAGCCGTTCCCGAATAGATGCATGAGGTTGCCTGATGATGGATTGGCTAACGACTTTCTTAAGGGAAAAATCGTCGTCTTTTTGGGAAGGTTTTGACTTGGTTGGTACTAAGAACATAGTCATACATGTGAATAATGTTGAGCATACCTCTCTGTTTTTAAAAGGTTGAGCATGTTATGAATGATTTTGTGACAACTCTTACAACTGTTTTTGTGACTTTTGATTCGTTAGCGGTTAAAATGTTCAATGCTACTTGTATTTTGAAAAGGAAGTATGATTTTGAACATTCTTGATTGATTTGGAGGCCATGTGTGGTAAGTTATTGAATAATGCCTTGTGTTCGTTTTGTCACCTAGAACTTGCCCGGTTGGTCTTGATTGAGTTTGGTTGGAGAAATGATCTTAGGCTTTCTTTGATGTTCTTGAAGTCCACTTGGCTTAAAAATCCCACCTTTGCGCTAAATATATCCTTAGTTTTCCCCTTTGGGCCTAATCCTTTTTATTGGCAACCACATTACATGCCTTATCTTTTTTGAAAAAATAACCCTCTTTTGAACCCTTCCCTCCTTGAACTTGAGGTTGTGAAAGTTGAGGCTAAAAGCCTAAGTTGGGGTTGTTATGGGAATTCATTGAAGGGATGCTTATCACATGAGGGATTGATGTAAAAAAAAGAAAGAAAAAAAAGAAGAGAGAAATTGAAGGATGGATGGAAAGTCTTAAAGAAAGAATAAGCTTTGGAAAAGAAAGAAAGAAAATTCCCTCCTTGAACTTAAGGTTGTGAAAGTTGAGACTAAAAGCCTAAGTTGGGATTGTTATGGGAAATTCATTGAAGGGATGCTTACCACATGAGGGCTTGATGTAAAAAAAAAGAAAAAAAAAAAGAAAAGAGAAATTAAAGGATGGATGGAAAGTTTTAAAGAAAGAATAAGCTTTGAAAAAAGAAGAAAGAAAATGAATAAATGAGACTTGAATCCTCCAAAGGTTGAAAATGGTTGCATGTGGGGGAATCTACAGTGGAAATAAGAAAAGAAAAATGAAAAATAGTGTGAAATGTGCATGGGTTTAAAAAGTGGAGAAAGTTGGAAATGAGGAGTTGTTGTGTAGTGATCAAGGAGGGTGTAGTCACTTATACCTATATAATATCCTTACCTTCCCTAAGCCTACATTACAAGCTTGACAAAGTCCTTTGAGATTTCTAACCAAATGGAGTTGAGTCAATGTTGATTGAAAATATGGGCATGCCTATGGTGTGACATTTGTGTGCATGAGATGATTCTGTGAGTGTGAGTGTTGCATCTTTGTCCCTTGTCTTTTTTACATGTGTGTGGGGTTTTGGGACACTTCTTTCTTGTGAGGGCATGTAAGTTGAAAAGGTGGTGATTTTGAAAATTCCTAATTGAGTCAAGTGAGGATATGAAAGAGTTAATGAGTTGAGTCATTTCTTGAGTTTGAGTTGTTGTCACTTAAATGATTCTTGGTTTTTGAAAATGTTTCATGAGAATGAGAGGATTTCTTTTGTGAAAAG
>JAJOOD010008559.1:0-22593 GCA_029582525.1 Solanum tacnaense | reverse complement strand
CCATATGCAAAACAAACTTGAATCTAACTCTGATACAAGAAGTTTATCATTCCCTTTCAATGAAGTGAGACTGTTGAATAGGGAAGAAAAACCAAAATCTAATTGGTTCTGATAATTTAAAAATTGGAGCCTGCAACTCTAAGCAGCAGCACCGGCACCCTTCCCTTTCTTCTTCTGAAGTTTCTTCATGTAAAACTCAAGTTCCTTTCCTTCCAAGATGTAACTGCCAAAGTTCGTTGAAAGAAAATGTGTAAGAAAATGGAATTTGGCATTTTTCGCCAAAATATAATATACATAACAATAAGAGAATTCATACCCATCAGCACGACCACACTGGCCAGGTCGTGATGAGATTGCAGCCAATAGACGCCCACTAGCAAATTGCTCCTCAACATGTGGGTCAATCTTGCGATCCTGTTGCCTCTTTTCCAGCTTTCTTTGGACATGGTTACTCTTCTTCTCCTCTGCTACAGCCTCAGCCTCCTGTTTGGATCAACGAAAAAGAAGTCATCAAAACAGAGAAAGACTTCCATTGAATTTGGTTGAAGCTAAAGCTGCAACCTTTATTATAACGACAGTTTCCACTTCTTTTTGGATTAGAACCACCAACAGCACAAACAGTAAAGAAAAAACCTCTTAAGATTAAGAATGTCCATTCATGATTTACCCAAGACAATAAAATAAACCTAATAATGGAATCATCGATAAGGGAGATAGTATCACATAAGCATGGAGTTGAAAAAAGACAATCAAATACCTCTCCTTCCTTCTTGGAAGCAGCAGTCTTCTTCTTGCGACCAATTTCAACTCCATAGTGCTGGAGATACCACTGTTTAAATGGAGCTGCATCAACCTGAATAATTGCACTCTTCACCAGGGTTTGTGTCCTAACCAACTCATTGTTAGAGGCATTATACACCACATCCAAAAGACGAGTCTTCCTTGTAACAGCCTCGCTACCCCAAGAGAAATTCCCAGTATCCAATCTCAAAGCACGCCACTTCACATTACCTCCGCGGACTCTTATCCTTCTAACAGTCTTAGCATTTGGCACCAGCTTTGTGTTTGCTGGCTGTCTGCCAAGCTCATACCTTCACAGAAACAGGAGATACGGAGTCAATCTCAAAATGCAACCACAAAAAAGACAGATTATTCATACATATCAGTCACTTTATATCAGAAATTAACAAAATCCCTGATCAGATGAGAGACTACCCGATAATCAGGAAGGAAGCAAACCAAATTTGCAGTAGTACACATCAGTAACTTTTCGTTTTAGTCATATCCTTCTTGCTAGTTAGTTTGAGTAATATATCAGCTGGGAAAAATGACCGGCGCATAGGCTTAAGTCAGTTAGATTCATCATTGTTAGGAACAGATCAATGAGATATCAATCCCCTTTTCATGTTTTTCTTCTCTTCACTTACAGCTAAATTCCTTTGCTTTTTGATTTCTCTTCTACATTTCCTTCTCCAAAAAACCTTTCTTTTCTACATTTCCCTTATTGTATCAGCCCATTCGTTAGACTAACTCCATATCATTAGGCAACAAAAACAGGGAATCCCCGACAAAAGAACTAAACTTTAAAATTTCATCAAAGCAGCTTCCTTTATAAAACTTCCCTAAAGCCAATTGAATTGTTATGTTTAGTCCACATCTGTTACTCAGACTATTCAAAAATGCCAATCCTCCAAAAGTAGTGCAAATTTGGAGATTCCGATCAACATAGGTCCACTTAAACAGGTTCACTTAAACAGGTTCTACAACATTTTTGGAGATCACGAGCAATATACGTACACATTATTAACCTAAACTCCATAGAATTGGATGCATGTACAAATTTCATTATATTCAAAATAAATAACGCAATATCAACGCATAGTGAGGAAATACAAATAAAAATAAATAAAAATGAGCAGCCTCCAGATCTACCGCTATACATCGAACAATCTGAATAAACTCTAAATCCTCAATCATGCTAAATTTTGCAGATCACGTTAATCCAATTATCAAAAAAATATATTGCTGCTTAAATATGAATAATTTGTACATACTTTCTCTTCTTCCTCCAAGCCTTCTTCTTTCCTCCAGTGGCACGTCTCTTGTGCATAGAATCACGAGAGATACCTATACAATATCACAGTAAATTTCTCCATTAAATTCATTTCGCTATTCCAATTATACATATTAAACGAATAAAATTGCAGAATTAACAATATGAAATGATGAATAGATTCTATTACCCATTGTCGCCGGTGACGGAGGTCCTTAGGGTTTAGATTTTCTCAAAGACGGACGACGGCGCTACAAGAGCTGGGTTTTATCAGCTTATAAATTTAAACCCTAGCTATTTCACAATTCCAATTTTGTCCTTCCTTATTGCCCTTTGAATTAGACGACATCGTTTAACATAGTTTTTTTTCTCACATTTTGGTTCTTATAGTTTGGCTATTAAAATATGTAATTACATTTAAATTATACTCTAATGTATGTTATGAGAAATAACCAAGTCATTATAATCATACAATTAAGTAACACTTTGTTTGGATGATTGTTATGTATTATTTTATAATGTATTGTATTGTTTTAATGAATACATATTTCGATAGATTGTATTGTATTGTTTTAATGAATATAATGTTTCGATAGATTGTATTGTATTATTTTAATGAATACAATATTTGGATAGATTGTATTGTTCTACATCCTTACAATTCATGATTTGAATAATAAAACTAGGAGAAAAATAGGGTACGGGTACTTCTACTATGAACATGTAGGGTAAAAAATAAAATATAATTATTAAATAATAAAGATAAAATGAGAAGATGGATCTTTTCATTATTACCTAACGATGGATTGAAACTACACAATACAATAGAATTTAAGTAACATCAAAACAAATATTATATTTTAACATACAATACAATACAATACAACGGGTAACAACCATCCAAACAAGCTGTAAGTTTTGTTACATATATTGTATTGTATTGTATTGTTTTCACGAATACAATGTTTTTATTGAATATTTGCACACACCAATTTAATAGTATTTTATTTAATTTACTTATCAAATATTTAAAAAATTAAATCGTCACTTTTAAGTATCAAAGCGAGATGAATTAATTTTCAAAATACAAATTTAAGTATTAATTAATATGAACGAAAAAATCCTTTTGGCCAGAATGGTAAAATAACATATTTCAAATTATGTTATTTTACTTTTTTGAACATTTTTATCCTTTTAATTTTAATATTTTTTAATTAAAAATGATAAAAAGATCAGTTTATATTAAAATAAAAAAAATATTATAGTCTTTTTAAAAATTTCTGGCCAAATTTTCTGGTCATTTTTTATTATCGTGAATATGAATATTGTGATGAATTACTGATTAACTTTTGAGATTGTGCAAATTCCAAAATTCCAAGTTGAAAGCTTTGTTCCCTCTATTGGGCATCTTGAAAATGGGGTTTGCTGCAGTTAGTACCATTTCAATGGCTAATGTTTTTCTAAGAGGCTCTTATCATCATCAGAAAGATGTAAATTTGGGGTCTTGTATGAGAAAAGAAACATGGGGTTTTAGTCTTTACTTGCCAAAGCTCAAGTACCAATCAAGAATCTCATTTTGCTGCAAGAATGAATCAATTGATTTCGAAGAAAGAACAAGTCCTAATGAGGTAATAGATTTATGAACCCATTTCTTGTTTCTTTTGTTTGGGTTCTATTAGCTGCTGCTTATGCTTTTGTTTAGTCCCAATTTTGTGTAAATTGAAGTAAAAACTGGGTTGAAGTTTCCAACTTTGAAACTTGTCAAATGTGAAAAAGAGAAAATTCCCATTTAGTTATCTATTTAGCTGCTGCATATGCTTCGTTTTGTTTGTTGTCATGTGATCAGGAGTTCCCTGGTTCGAGGGGTAAGCCTTGGACCCATGCATAGCGGGAGCTTACTGCACTGGGATGCTCTTTCTTATATGCTTCATTTTGTCTCAGTTTGTGTAAATTTAAGTTAAAATTGGGTTGAGTTTCCTACTTTGGGACTTGTCAAAAGGTAGAGAAGGAAAAAAAAAATCTATTTAGTTGCTGCAAATGCTTCATTTTGTAGCAATTTGTGTAAATTAAAGTAGCAATTGGGTAAAAGTTTCAAACTTTGCAACCTGTCAAAACGAAAAGAAGAAAAAAAAGGTTCTAACTTTGGATGTTAAATGTTCTTTTGGATTGATGCAAACTTGGATTTTGTTTTGAGAGTTTCAAATTTGAGGACATTATGATCTCACTTTACACAAAAAGATGCTAACTTGGGATTTTGACATGGGAAATTTATAATTTATATATTCAGTTCTGGCTCGTATTGTTGTTTGAGAACTCATGAGTTTAAGAGACTGTGTGCCTGTTGCCTTGCAGAAAAGAAAGAACGAGTGAATCATTTCTGAGGTTTTCAGTACTAAGAAATTAGATCTATGCTGTAATGTTAGATTAGTGATTAAAGAACTTGCTAGCAGTACAAGATTGAAGATACTCTCTACCTTCACGCTATTCACTCACTTTATCAAATGCATAAATCATACTAATTTATCTTGTTTTCCGACTTATAAGAAAAAGACTTTTATTGGTATCTTTGTGTAAGTACTTTAACATCCACAGGTTGAGTGTGGGGTGGGATGATGGCTTGAGAATTTCGAGTCTTCTGTATGGTGATAGGAGTAGAAGATATCTGGAGGGCTTTGTAGTGTGGTGGCCTCTTTCCTCTTGTGTTGTAAAAGGAAAGTGCATATTTGAGACATCTAGATGCTTTAAGAAATTGCTTCAGTGCCAGCAAGAAACTACGTGCTCTTGCTAGATCGAACAATCGATTGTTGTAACTTTATTCGTATTTCCTCCTGTAGACCACATTGGGATCTTATGCACCTATAACATTGCTTTATGCTAAGGTTAGAACATTTAATGATATCCTCACTATTATTTATATCGACTATCAATTACAGATAGCTTGAAATCGAAGGCATATAAGCTGGCATACGATAGTATATGCTAAACAACTAGGAAGAAGTGCAATGAATGGAAGTTGTTCAAACTAGCATATTGAAAGAACAATCAGCTTAAATGACCATAGGCCTAATGGATGTCCAGATTGAGTCCTATTTTTCTCAATTTTGAAAGTGTTTCTTAAAATTATCAAGCTTTTCAAGAACATGTTTCTTAAAATGGAAGTCTCCTTCTAGTGATTGATGATTACCTTCTCTCTCTATTTTTCGAATATTGAGTGAGTTGCTGAACAAAGCAAGGGTTGGCACTCGCTGGGTACAAGGAAATACACTTATGCCATCAGGTTGTGATTTCGGTGAAACGATATGGCTTGCTTTCTTAAAGTAGCTAAGGTACATAACATTCACTTGAAGTTCAGCTCAAAAGAATCTAATACTCCCACCACTTGCTGATGTATGACTCTTACAGCCGTATGTATACCTCAGCATGGACTCTGATTCATTAGAGTTGAAGAACCTATATGAGAAGCTATGCACCATTTCTATATTTAACTGATTAGTGGCGGAAACTTCAGAGTTTGATGGAGCAAAAAGTTCGTCAGCCAGTGCTTTTCCATCAGAGAAATTACCATGCGAAGTTCTGATGTCCTCACCCTTTCTTCAATCAGCAGTGTGTTAGCCACATATTTTAGCTGTAGCAATCGGTCGCTAAATTATGAATTGTTGAATATCTGAATTTTTGACGCACAATTTTCTGTATCTGATTTTGCCTTGATATATGATTAGTGGAAAAACCCAAAACTCTTTCAGATGCATTGCTTAAAATTAGGCTGGTTACTTATGTTGCATCTCTGTTACACAAGTTATCTAGTTTTGAAGTTTTCTGAAACTAACAAGCTATTGAAAATGCAGGTCAAGAAAGAGATTGAGCAATGCTATGAATTAATACGCAGGCTTGGTCGCGGTGTTGTGTATTTAGGATCTTCAAGGATGGGTCCTGGACATCTACACTACATAAAAACCTTTGAATTAGGGAACAAGGTTAGTCAACTTTGTCAAAGTTTAGGTGAAGTAATAGAAAAAGAAAGATGAAGTAGCTTGTATAAAAAAGTACTCCCTCCGTTTCAATTTTCTCTGATTTTGACTTGCATGGAGTTTTAAGAAAGTAAACTAAAGATATGTAGAATGTACCATGTCCTTTAATCTTTGTGGTTTCAAACATGCCTGGTGGAAAGGGTGAATTAAAGAGTTACCAAAAAGGAAAAGAGACATTCTTTTTTAGACAGTCTAAAAAGGAATGTAAGACAAACAAATTGAAACGGAGGAAATATTACTATTTGGAGAAGAATCTGTGACTATTATTTTCTAAACACTACTTGTTCGGTAGATTGCAACCCTCTTAGATTGTACGACGTGGTCCGGGGCTGGGCCAGGCTTAATGGATGCTGCCACTCAAGGTGCTCTACAAGCAGGGAAGCCCGTTGGCGGGTTCAAGATAGGTAAAGAAGCAGGGGAATGGACAGCTACAAATTTTCATCCATACTTACCATCAGAGAGTTATCTTACATGCAGGTAAGCATAACATCAAATGCATGGTTTTTCTTATGTTCTTAGGGGCTGTTTGGTTGTAAGCTGGTAACCAAGCATCATACTTGGTGTGCCAAATTTTATACATAACAATTAAAATGCTACCAAACATGTCACACGAATAATTCACTTTGTGACCAACAATCAAAGGGAGTCACCCCCTTATAGCTTCTTGAGTTCATAGACTGTTTTGTACTCAGGTTTTTCTCCGCAAGGAAACACGGGTTGGTGGATGCTGTTGTGCGATGCAGAAGCTCTGAAAGGACAGCTGTTGTCGCACTTCCTGGAGGAATTGGTACCCTCGACGAGGTTTTTGAGATCATGGCTTTGATTCAACTCGAGCGAATTGGCTCTCAACTTCCTGTTCCTTTGCTTCTAATGAACTATGATTCATTTTATACCAATTTGTTGGAGTTCCTTAATGATTGTGAGAAGTGGGGAACTGTCTCTAAAGGTGAAGTTGAATCATTGTGGAAAATTTGTAACAATAACTCAGAAGCTTTGGATTATTTGGCTGAATTTTATGGTCTTTCTACTATAGAAACCAATAGAAAAGATTCTGAATCATCAGAACATTTAAGAATTAACCATGGTTAATTCATATGTATTGTGACTTTAATCTGTAACTGATAAGGTTAAATTGTTTGGTTCAGTGTAAACATTTGGTGCCTATAAATTTTAGTATACATGATTTTTGAATACTTTGATTATCGTATTATTTAGTCGTAGTTACTGTTCAGAATGTTTGTTATGCTTTCACTTTAGTTTATTCTCGTTTTGGATTGTTTTTCTTGAGCGGAAGGTCCATCAGAAATAATCATACTTCTGAGGTAGGGGTAAGGTTTGCGTACACTTTATACCCTCCATAGATATCATTTTATAGGACTACACTCTGTATGTTGTATTTTCGAGAGTACAGTATAATTATCAAGGTTATTTTGGTCTTTTAAAGATAATATCGAAGTATATAGGGCTATAGCTAAATACGAGTATAATGTATTCCAAATTATATAAGGTAACGACGCGATCATATCAAACTGGCCTTTACACAATAGGACATTTCGTTGTTACCTGACGATACATTATTGGATTTAAATCAACAACAACGTGATCATATCAAACAGGCCTTTACACAATAGGACATTTTGTTGTTACCTAACGATACAATAAAGTTTAAGTAACAACTTAAAATAACGTTGTATTTAAACCAACAACACAAAACAATTGTGTATCACATCAAACAACAAGAGGAGACACCTTCATCTGCCATTGCCGCTGTCGAAGTTCGACGGCGGCGACGATCCCGTGCCTCTGCCGCCACGGTGCATTCATATTTTGAATCATAATCTAAAAATTGAAATTTTTTCTTGGATCGTCGATTTAATTGAGGATTATTAATATCTCCATAATGAAGAAATCTACCATCTAATTGTCCTCCATAATATCCTAATTGGCCTCCATTATATCCTAATTGTCTTCCATAATCAGATTGATTAACAAAAAGATTAGTTGAACATTCACCAAATTGAAACCAACATAATTCTGCTTTTTTCCCTGCTTTTGATAGCCTTTTTAGAAGTAATTTTGGATCCACATTTCCAGAAACTTCAATCATCCCATCTCCATTCATTCTAAAATTTGTGATACCTAAAACAAATTAAAGAAAAAAACAATATCAATCGAATTCAGAATTTAAATTCAATATGTGCAATCCTTAAGTTGTTACTCATGTACGATTCAGAGTACGAGAGTCAAACTATCTAATTTTTTTTGAGAATCCAAACATAACATCTTTAAGTTTTTTGAAATAAAATTTTAAATATTTAGGAACATTGATAAAATGTACTATTACTCACGACTCAAATTAAAGGTTAATTTTAACTTAGATGACATAAAAAATTATACAATATTAATGGGGAAAAAAAAAGAATATCCAAAAAGTATGCTATTCAAACTCACATATATTAACATAGAAAACATAATACTAATAAAAGTGCAAATGTATATACCGTAAACATTTTTGAAGACTTTGGACACAGTTTTTTGCCATCCTGAAGTGCGATTGTTCACCCACAAAATGCAAGTCTGTTTTTTTTTTAAAAAAAACATTGAGAGAGTAAAAAAAAAAAAAAGTATAATACATACATAATTAAATAAAAGAAATTGAACTTAAAATTTAGATAAAAATACCACAAATATAGTTTTTGTGTGTGAACATACCAATAGCAACAACAATAAAAAATACAATGTAGTCTCATACGTAGGCTCTAAGAAGGTTAGAATGTATTCAGACCTTATTTCTACCTTTGTGAGGATAAACAGATTATTTTCATTTCGAACCTTTAAGATAGAAATGTAAATGAAACAAGGAAAAATGATGATCGTCAAAATAGGAAGATAAACAAATTTGTGTATACATACCATGAATGGATAACTTTGCATCATGAATTGATGTTCCAATGTAGAGAAGGACATTGTATTCATGTAAAACTTTGAAATGATGAATTACTATTTATTGTAAAACAATTAAAGAATATTGGAAGATATTTATAAGACAATAGAATTATCAATTATCATTCTTTATATAGAAACAAGATCCTCTTTATCCACAATAACTATAAAATTTCCAAGATTTCGTATAACATTTTGGTGTGAGAGTATAAAATCATTGGATGTTTAAAATTTACTAGCCAATTAATTAATATTCATGCCTAGTAAATCCATTAAAGAAATTAAACGCATCATCATGCCAAGAAATTAATCATTCTAAAGACTCGAATCTTCATGTTACTTCTTAAATAGGTAATAACACTCACACTATGCGTCCATGGCTCCATGCCATGCATGCGTATTTCGTATACACATTTTTCACTAAATTATGATTAAATAATATGTACTACGTAAAAATATATTTTTAAAACAGTTTTTACCCTATGATAGAATGAAAATCTCCAAAGATATACTAAATTGCTCTTGTAGCTATTTTTAGGCTAATTTTTCTTTCCATTTCTTTTTGTGTTATACTATGGATTATTTATTTCCATTTTAGTAGTGAGATTACTAATCTTCTTCAAAAGGAAAAAGATTTGCGTCATTTATTAATTATTGATAAAAAGAAATCATCGTTTAAGAAAACAAAAACATATCCAGAAGAATCTTCATATTAAAGAATTGGATTTGTAATTTATAATATCAAATTTTAAAAAATAAAATAAAATCTCCTCACTGTTAATATTTTGCAAAAGGATTTATTTTTTTATAATATTAACAACTTCATTTTTTTTACTCTATAGGTATAGTATAACACATGATAATACTATCTAAAAGTTTTTTCTCCATATAATTAGCACGTGAACCAAACGATTAAAATTGAATTTTAAGGGAAACGAAAACGAAAACGAAAAAAAAAAATTCATACGGTTAGTTATATTTAAATCCTCACATATATAATGGTGATTTTTTTTTATACGAAACAATTGACATGTGATATATGATACTCTATATGTTTTGCATATAGACTCTTAGAACAAATAAATTTAAACCAACGATAAAAATAATTCTAGTAATGAATAAGTTCACATTTACAACAAATAAATACTATTAAACTACAAATATTAACAAGATTACTGTAACTTACGATTACAATAACTAATTAGAAGTATTGATAAAGAACAATATTAGTTATAATAAAATAATTAATTAAAAATCTCGAGTTTAAATTACAAGAGGAAAAATTCAAATTGGTAGCGCAGCCCTAAAAAGTGGGCTTTGCAACACATAAGTTCCAATACAATTGAGCTCTTAATATAATCGAGCTCCCAATACAGATACTGAATAAATGGATTTAATTTGAGTCTAGTTACATAGTCTATTGCAATTACTTATATGCCCTTCTGTAGAATCTGACTAATAAAACACCGGCGGCGGCGCAGCCATGGGATAAGGTGGGTAGGGTGGCGGAGGTAGGCCGTAGTATCCGCCGTGCTGGGGCAGAGCAAACCTGGAGTGATTGAAATTACGAAATGGTCCTTGATTTGAGAATCCATTAATTGGGGGTTTTGGAGGAAGAAACAAATTGCTTGAACATTGACCATATTGAATCCATTCTAATTCTGCAGATTTGCCAGATTTAGCTAGATTTTTCATTAGCAGAGTTGGATCTACAATCCCTGATACTGTCACTTTTCCACCTTCTGACAATTTAAATTGACGAACTCCTGCATTTAACAATAACGTATTCAGTGTAATCTTATCAGTAGTGATATCTGACAAGGATAACCAATACGGAGTACTAATAAGGAGATGTTGAGAGTGAGATAGTCTCGGCCTCTCTCACAACACCTATTACTTACTAACATTAATTCTATTCTAATTCTAGACTTTTTTTATTTTGTTTATCTAAGGTCATTATTTTTAATAAGTTAAAGTTGTGTCATGTCCAGTCTAATCACCTTCCGTTCAACCTCTCACACTTTTTTATTGGCTCTTTCCCTCATTTTGTTTATCATGAAAGTCATACTTCATTTTCACATGTCTAGACGTTAATCTCGTTAATGAAAGATAATCTCACCGTTTTTCATAAAAAAAATATTCTAATTAATATGCTCATACATATATCTAAGCATTTTTCATCTCAACTATAATTGAAGTGAAATTTAATAATTTTAAAAATAAGATAAATTCGTGTTAAAACATTGGTGATATAAAAGTATACTTGAGCTAAATCTATTAAATTAAGTATACCGTACCGTTAGTGCTTCTCAATACTCTGTTGACTGCCTTTTGCCAACCACTAGAACGAACTTTAATTTTAATTACACAAACCTGCAACAAAGAATCAAATAAAGTTTACATCAATCACATGCAATATGTTTTTACATGAAACATATAGTATCTATATTCCATGGATTCTTAATAGCGCATTTCTCGAGTGGATGATGATTTGAACTATGTTTGATATATCGAGTAGACTTTGAGAAAGACAATACATAATGTCTTTGTGAAAATCCGAGTAATTCATGAGATATTTGAGATAACTATTGAATACTCGATGAAAGAAATTTACCATGAAAGCAAGATTGGATTCATTGGGGCGTGGAAATGGATCTGATGCAAAGCAATCACTTAAAAATCGAATGATGAATTTTAATGGCTTCATTGATCTTCTACTTTTTCTGATGATGTTCTGTTAATTCTAAGAGATTAATTAGCATAGTATTATTAGTATTACAATCTTATTTTAAGACAAGATTGAATGGAAAAGGAAATATTTGATTCTCTCTTTTAAAATTAATTATTTGTGTATCCTACAAAATTCTTTTAAGACACATTTCCATTTATACATCCCTTCAGATCTCTTTTCGAACATCTTCTTAATTGGAAATAGAAATATAGATATCTTCTTCTTTTTAATTCTTAAATGCTTTAGTTAATTCTCACAAAATTAAAATAATTTTAAGGTAAGACGTGTGTATTATATATACATTCATAACTAAATATAGTATATATTTACTCCAATATTTAAACACACTTCGATTTGTGTAAACACCAAATGCAGAGCATTACACTCAATTGTCCCGATTTTCTTAATCGAGGAACAAAGAGTACCACTAGGGTAAATTAACGGGGTACTTTCTCAACATCATAAGCCTAAGAAACAATTCACCATGAAAATCGATTTGAACCTTAAAGGAGATAATTATAGTCCCTAGCAAAATTGTTTTGTATTTAATAAAAGAGACACAGCAAGAATCATCACTCTTAAAGCGGGATAAAAGTAAGTCGATTACAATTTACAAAACTTGATAATCGTCCAAAAGGTTGAAAACCACATTTTGTTGCATTTCTTCATTATCTAACCGGAGCCATGTCGACGATTTTTAAGGGACTGGCAGAAGAATGAAAAGGATTCCTTGAGCTCATTTGGTAGAGGTAGTGATAAAGGAGCAAGCACACCAAATTGCTGCCTACTATTGACATTCATGTGAGATGTAAGAGCTAATGCAGGTTGCTGCTTGTTAAGACCTTCGATGATGAACGAAAATGCCCCAAAGGTGAGACAACTCTGTAATAGGGCCTGAGGTGCACCTGAGAGACATCATTAACAAAGAGAGATTAATTATAACTCGAGTTCACTATAAGGGATGACAAACACTAGCGGAAATTAATTGTAGATCCATTGAATGAGGAGACGAAAATGACTAGACAAGTTAAATGGGAATGGGGTTAAGAATTTCAAATATAGAAACCTTACAATGAGCAGCACTTCATGAACTTGCATATAGTTTAACAAGAAGCAAGAACTCAAAGAAAACAAAGAAAGACGCTTCTATAAAATAAGGAGAATTTAAATTCATAACTGAAACTTAAGTGCACTTCCCGACATCGTTGAAAATACATGAATATCACCCAATGTAGCTATTTGCATTTTTTGAGCTTAATCATGGGTACGATAATGACATGCTGGAATAAATCTACATATTGAAAGACACAGTTGTACAATGTACCCCCCCCCCCTCTCCTGCTCATCTTTACTTTTTCACATTCTTGCCTTCATAATCTCTCAATCCGAACACATTTTTCCAGTTCATTATGGGAGTGAGCCTGGTGATATCTTTATATCTCCCAGATTCCCACCTTATTTAACCAGAACCCGAAGCTATTATTTGCAGCCCTAAAAGTTCTCCACTTATGCAGTAAGTATTGGTCTTTGTAGCTCTAGATGCCTAACTGTACTCTTAAAAACTAAGTTAAGCACAACTTCTCCATGACATACCCCATTCACCATTGTCCCCCCTAACCACCACACAACCTACCTGAAAACATCCTTAAATTTGTCATGTCAGTCACACATGCTACTTTCTCCGAGCCAATTTAGTTGTTGCCGCTAAGAAGGACCATAGGTTTGGAATTGATAATGGTAGTTAGAGAAGACACTAGGCTAACGACAATAATCGAAGAAGTTTACACCTTTTGCACTATTGTATTTGTTTCTATTTGTATTTGTTTCTATTTGCACTTGTTTGGGACCTCTAATCATTTGAATCCACGCCTAGAATGGCAATTAAGAAGACTTCGAGGAATTGGGAAGGTATAGCCCTCATAATTATGGTATAAAGTTGGAAATGTTTGAAGTACCTGGAAAACTTAGGGCAAGACCAGTGCAACATCCAGCTACTCCAGCATTGATAACTGTAGAAAGAAGAGAAAGTCAATGGAAATAAAAGGTGTTTTAACATCTGGCTGTTCAAAATGTGTGCCATACCATCATCTTTTCCCCGTAATCTCTTCAAGAAGCAGACAACTAAACTATGAACTCCAGATAAAACTGCAAAAGTCTAGACCACAGAAAGGGAAAATGAACCAAGTCACAATTTGACAGATCAAAAGAGGGAAGCAGTGACAGTGGTTATACTGTAGTTTGCCAAAAATATCATTAAGGCATTGAGCAAAGATTGAAATACCTTTGCCGAAGCTCCTGCTTCCCCAAAGGATCCTTTAAAGCCTTTCTTCTTTATCAATCCTGAGCCTGAAACAGAACGTTGAGCAAAATTGAGTACATCACCAACTTATAAGGTTTCCCTTGCACTCAAAGAATTCCATTTATGATCCCCAGAAGCTATTTAATTTTATAGAAGCAAAGTATTGAAAGAAGGGCTCTCCGAAATGCATGGTCGACAGTAGCAACAGAAGGATGTTATTCGTTAAAAGAAATCTACATAAACCTAATTCTTAGTAAATATGGACTACACAAACAAACAGAAGAAATAACAAACAACTTCAAAATATAGGGCGGTTGACGCTCATTACACTTGGAGAAACTAGAGGTTACCATAAAAGGAAAACGCACAAGACAGGTTTTGTAGTGGGTCATCAAATAAAGTAAAGGATGAAGAAGATGCGAGAAATCAGTAGTCGAATTCAGAGCAGCCTTCACCTGTGACACTTATAATGTACTAAAATACACAACTATAGTCCATTACGCCCTCCAACAATCATACAAGAGTGAGAAACAGACCATCGCAATAGAGCCAAATACAAAGCACAGATTCCGTCTCACGAGAGACTGCGAGACTCCAACAAACAAAATGCTGAAGGCGAACATAAAGATTGCTATATCAGGTTAGCTGCAGCACTGCACATGTAAAAGGTTGATACACAATTCTACAATAAATATCTACATTGTCAAATGCATAAAACAACTAAACATAAGCCTCATATAACTCCGTAGAGAACACAGTCCTGAAAATAACAATCAGAAGTAACTCATTTCAACTATTTCACAAAAAATCCAACTGAACTAACAAACTGACCAAATTGCACCTATTAACGAGTCGATAATAGACAGATTGGCGGAGGAAAATGCATAAAACAATAACAAAGATAAAATAGGTTTCAGATAACTCCGTAGAGAACAGAGTCCCAAAAATAACAATCAGAAGTAACTCATTTCAGCTATTTCACAAAAAATCCAGCTGAACTAACAAACTGACCAAATTGCACCTATAAACGAGTCGATAATAGACAGATTAACGGAGAAAACTGCATAAACAATTACCGTATCCAAAAATGGAGCCCATGAAGGCTCCAGCAGCAGAGTCACCGGCGAATCGAAGGAGGCAGACAACAGGACTAGACGGAATCGCAGTGGTTAACGCATCAGAGGTGAATTGAGGATTCTGGCCGGGTGACGGGTTCGCCACCGGACTTGTTTCAACGTCGGAATCGGATTCAGAGTTCGGTGAGGTCGCCGGCGTCGCCATTCTCAATTTCCAAATGCTAAACCCTAAGTTTTGTCAATCTAAAAGTTCTAAGATATTTTTGCGGATTTCATTTTGGATAGTACCCAAATTGTTCTGTTAAACAGAGTGTCACTCCTAGAAACGACGCCGTTTATTTTCTATACTTAGGTCCAACTCTATGTAAAATGTGTATTACTTTGAGTATATATCAATTTACGTTACACTTTTCTTTCCATCAGTTTCAAAATAATATCTTTCTTAAACTTAGTACTCATAATATTTAACTCCAAATTTCTCAAAAACATATTAACTATGAGCAAGTGTCAATTAGTATTTCATACTCAAGGTTGAAGAATTTAGTGGTCAATGAAATATGTTGAAAATTATGAGGTCTTGTATTTAACCTCAGCGCAAGTTAAAACATTAGGAGATTTCTTCACACATGTTTAAAGTACGAACTTATTATTAATACATTAATGAACAAAGTTACTCGATATTTGTGTCAGAAATTCATTGCTTACATTATTGCGAGACAAAATGGACAGAAAACTTCACGCAACTTTTATCGTGTTGCAGTTAATTTACACTTAAAGCTATTTTTATAACGGAAAAGTCACTCAATTTTGCTCAAGTATCAAAGAAAAAGTTTCAATTTAGTTCCAGCTTCTAGCTAGCTCAATCAGTGAGGAGTTCCATTCTTTCAATCTTTCCACCAGAGCGCTAAGTAAATCGCTCTTCGGATTGAGGTCCAATTCATTTCGTAGGCTTATTATAGAAAGTATACTTGCATAAAGTTGAATGACTTTTTACAATACTTAGGTACACATTAGGAAACATCAAGCATTATTATTAACAAGCTGAAGAAACAGCTCACAACAAACGTCAAATCTGGTCAATCAAGTCTCAAAAGAATGATGAAATCAATAAGAATACAACCAATTCATCCCTAAATAAACACTAAGGTGTGATCAAAGATTAGAAAGTTGTCAGCAAAGTCCCAAGCAGGGTCTTCGCCTGTTTCCATAGTTCAATCAAATATGTCTCATATGTGTTCTTGATAAATGGCACCAAATTCTGCTCTCCATGATTGATCATCATCGTACTCAGAATGTTGGATGGTGTTGTTGTTGTCATTGTTTGCTACATCAGAGTCTTGCCTGTAAATTGGCGGTCTCAACGCTGCTTCTGGCAATCGGCTCTCAGCAAGATACTGTTTCATTGTTATCATCTCCATCTTATGTTTTCTCTTCAGCTTCTCTATTTGCTTCTTCAATCTCTCATTCTCTTCCTTTGATTGTGTAAAGTTCTCCTGTAAAAAAAGTAAAGAAATGTTTGATCAAAACAATGAGTTACGTAATTGAATAGACCGGTGTGTGTCCATGTTTAAATGCAAAATTACCTCAGCAAGTGAAGCTGTTTCCTCAGCTTCTCTCAATCTAACAAGAAGTTCTCCTGCAGCATGAACAGCTTCAGCAGTGTCTTTAAGTTGAACTCTCAAGCTTTTATTCTCCTTTTTCAGCATTTCCCTCTCTCTTTCCCTTTCCACTCTCAAAGCTGAGAGCTCCGCAGCAAGAGATTTGGCAAAACGAGCACCATGACCTTTCTTTCCTGCTTTTGCTGCAGCATTTTTCACATCTTGTATCCCTTGCAAGATCAACTTATGCTTCTCAGCTAAGTCATTGTACTTCTCCTGTAATTCTGCATAATGCTCAATTATTCTGGCTTGCCCAAAGACCGATCTTTTAAGGGCATCATCCAACTCATCTGTGCATTTCTTCTCCAACATTAATTCCATTGCCACCTTTTCTGCACGCTGTCGATAAGCCTCAAGATCAATTCTAAGCTCATCAGTTAGACAAATCCACTCACTCTCCATTTCAGTCCATCTTTCTCTTTCCTTCTCAAGTTCTTCACCAGAACCTGTAGCTGCATATACACCACTTTTTCTCAGCTGCATTGATTGTGCTAACAAAGAGGATCTGGTTCTTTCAATTGATTTATTTGTAGATGCTCCATCTGACTTCAATTGGGACCTTAGGCCTCCAATTTCTTCAAGTAGTGCTTCTCTCTCAGCCATATCAAACATTTTTTTCCCACCACAGTTTTCCACATTGCCCAGAATTTCTTTAGTTTCATACTTCTCTCCTGCAGCTTCAGGCTCAGGACTTTCATCATCCCATTTCAGGAGCTGAAGCAAACCACAAGGCGCAAGTAAATAATAAGAAAAATGGGAAAAAGCTCAACTCCAATAAAAAAAAGCTAAAAACAGCACTCACCTTTGGGATGTTGGGTGATTGACTCTGATAGATTAGTGAACCTTGATTCTCATTGTCGTGGAGATCAACGACATCCTTGCCACAGTCAACTAGAGAACTCTGTTCTTTTGTGCATTTACAGTGGGCTAGCTGCAAGGACAAGATTCGTAATAGATGTCAAACTTTAGGTAATTTTCTGTCATATTGAAACAAATTACTAGAGTGAAAGAACTCTTACTCGTTGGTTTAGCTGCTCAAGTTTGTCTGCTTGATCCTTGCATACACTTTCAAGCTGCTTCTCTCTCTCTAGAGCTTGGAACAAAACTTTCTCCGAATCCTGCCAAAGAACATTTAACTTCAACATTCACAATGAGCTAGTTAATAAAAGAGAGTCAAGCAACTCATTTTTATACTTACTTGTTCCGTACTTGCCCCTTCCATGGGGACCATCCATGTCCCAGTGCTATCCTTAACAACACTAGAGGAAGTTGCTTTCGTCTTGCACTTTGGGCACAGAAATGAAGTGGCTACAAAAGGAGTTTGTCCTTCTTCGGATGATGTTTGAATAGAAGCATTGGCCTTATCATTTGACATTGAGCTTGGGTTCACTGCCAAATGTTCAAAAGAGAAGGAAACTAAAGATTTATTTGATGCGGAATTCCTTTGGTGATAATCAATGATCTCTAGTCCTCTATGTAGACTGGCAGCCAAGGATTCAGTTGGCCCAGGAAATATTCTGCTGGACCTCAAAGAAGACTGGACAAGGTCTTGTTTCTGTGGTAGGGAAGGCAACTCAGAACTTTTGGAGGAACATTGAATATTATCTTCACTGGAGATAATTAAGCTCTTCCTCTGCATGTTCCGAAACTTTGGGGACTCAGATAACACCGGGCCCGGAAGATCAGCAGAATGGCGAGATGGGCCGATTGAGATGCTGCTACAGTATTCAGGCTGCATTGTTTCCATCTCTTGGTCAGCATCATCAAGGGTCTCCTCCATTATCTCTTCTGAGTTAATTTCTTCACCTTCACTTTCTTCTGAACAGCTGAGATAGTGTTCACTCTCTCCAGATGAATACTTGAGAGAGTTTGAGTTATTTCCACGTGAACCACGTAAGTTATCGATCTGGAGCTGTAGTTCTTTTATATCATCCTCATTTATGTGAACCTCTTCTTCTTCACGCTCATTATCTATGTTAGGTAAGATCAGTGAACGGTTAAGGCTCACTCTCAACTGATTCAAGCTTTCACGTACATTTGGTCCTCTGAAGGATCCATAGTTGCTTCTGACTGAAATGCTTGCACTTGACCGAGCTCTTATAAGCTCTTCCTGTAAGCAATATAAAAGCATAAAGTCAGATACAGTTTATGTTCTAGAGGAATCGGATGCAGGTGAGACAAGTGAAAGTACCTTCAATTGGCGAATCTGATCACTCAGGCCATTAACATCGTCTTCTGTTATTTCATTTACCAATGGCTCATTTGGTATGAGTTTCACCCGTTTCCCAAATCTCAGAGTGCTTACTGTTTCGCTATTATGCCTGCATAAATGTTCCTCAAATTAGTGACATTTAAAAGAGAAGAAACTGTTGTTTCATATGCAAGTTGGTCCAGATGATATGACCTCATTCAGGTTCACTTACACCAAAGTAATTTACAATTTTAACCATCTAATGTGCTAGTTTCATGCACGTCATAGGTAACAGAATATTTCTGTAATGTTGAAAAGCATGAAGCATCTCTGTAATATTTATACAGAAAAACTAAGTGAGTTGAAAAGGGAAATACTTGTTTTCTGGGCTGATAGCACATATGACGGAGAGTTTAGCATTCCCTCCAAGTGATTCTCTCATTAAATGAGTCAAAGTGGAACTGCTGTACGAAACATCCTCAAGTTTCCTGGACTGACTCCTTTCAGAGAGGACATTAACCAAATGCCTGCACCAGTTTAAGAAACAATTAACTAGAAGTAACATGCCTAAATAACTGGAACTCTATGGCCATTTTTTACAGTAGATTTAACATTTATGAGCTAATTTATGAACAGACTATTAACTCATTCCTTAGAGTCACTTATCAAGTCCTCTGCCTACACTTTTGGCTTAGCATACAGCATGAAAACATCACTTTGAAAATGCAAACATTTTGAAACTTAAGGCAATAATGTTGGCAATATAATATGTAAGAAAGTTTGAGTGCAAAGACAATAAACATCAAATGATATTTTAAGTCAACAGCCACAATATGCAAGAACAAACAGTATAATGTATGTATAAACCATACCCGAGCAGTGATGTGGACTTCTTTACGTACTTCCCTTCCTTAACAAACTGTTTACCGGCATCATCAGGTATATTTTTGTCAAATCCAGCAAGATCAACAAGGCTCATTCTGCTCATCTTTGAGCTACCAAAACACGTTGATGAAGACTCCTGAAGCAATATTGTTTTATTAGACACTTGAAAAGATTAAAGGTCTTCAACTATGAAGATAAAATTTTAGAGTGAGAAATTAGAAGGTAATATAAATTCCGGGGTTCGAAAAGAAGATGAATGTATAAAATTTCTTCCTGACAAAACACACAAGAAACCGAATTTCATTGTTGGAATACCTTGCACCAGGACTCAATGACGCAGGTAAAAACAATATGGGACCTAGAACTCTTCGAATTGATGCTCGTTGATCCAACTTTTCTACTTGAAAGGCCCTACAATTCAAATGCAAAAGAATAAGAAACAATAAGACAAGTGAAAGCTAAAAAAAGCATTCTGACAGAACTACAAAAAAGTTCAAAGTATTATGATAGGAAAAGCGCTTGTGCACCTTAATCAACATTTGGGATACGTCCTCGTAGGTAGACACATATTCCTCAGTTATGTTCTCAACATAGAATCCAACTCTTGGATCATCCATTATCTGGAATAACCAAAAAGGACAAATCTTCAGCATTCTATTTTTCATAAAGTGAATAGAGGCTAGAACAATATTGTGCTCCAAGATTTGCAACTAACCTTCAAGTTTCTCTGTGTAGGATCAAGTAGATCCCCAATGTGTTCATCATATATCTGGAAAGAAGAAGTGTGACATGATTGGACTTGGCACAAGTATGCATCATATGTGAGCAAGGGTAAATATTTAAAATACATACCTCTAGGAACGAGCAACGACACTGGTAATTTATCTGTTTACCTTCAGAGTTCTCTTGCTCCTAATCAATCAAGGAAATTATCTAAATATCAGAAATGTCTTGACAGTCTTTAGTTCTAATTTTTGACTGGAGAAGGAACTTACTTTTTGTATACTAGAAAACAACGTCTGGAAAATGCGCGGCACAATGCCTTGAAGACCATTAGGTGATGGAACTTCAACAATGGAACTAGGAGGTCCCCACATTGTATAAGTCTTGCCACTTCCGGTCTATCACCAAAAGAATCACTTCAGCCATCAGATACAGATTTATTGTGACACAATGAAAATGAAACATTACAAGTAAAACTAACCTGTCCATAAGCTAAGAGAGAAGTGTTGTAACCTGCCAATGCATCCTTAACTAAAGGGGCACCAACCGATTGAAATATGTCTTCCTGTTATCATAAGAAAAAACAGCTTAAAAAAGAAAAAATCCTCTATTACTCGAACCTCTTAACATCAGCATTCAGCAAAATCAGATCCCTCCTTAATCAAAACAAATATACCTCTATCCCAAACTAATAGGAGATGGCTGTACATTTACCATCTATTCAGACCCATGTCGTTTAAATATTGGCAACAAGTTTATCCCTTCATGGTAAATTAGTGCTTATCTAAAACCAGAGGGTCTACATTTCAAACTTACCTCTATTTGATATAATGTGAGTGCAACACCAACTAAATTAATTCTATCAAGTCACTATAGCCTATATGTTTTTCCATTGTTCAACTCTTAACTTAGTCCTTTCCTTAGTTACGAACATCAGAAACTAGAATGAAAAGGATTGTGGACACCAAAAGAACTAAGCACCATCTAAAAGCACAATTAATTCAAAAAAGCTTGAAAAGGCTGAAACTTGGGAGTTAAATTTACCAACCTGATTTGAACTCGAACCAAAAACCATGTCAAAGTTAAACTTTCTATCAGCAACACACACTGAGGTATCAGAAGCTTTGCGAACCGCTTGGGTTCCACTCTCAATACCATTAGCAGGTCTAATCCTTGCAACAACCTGGCAAACACCCAGCACATAAAGATCATTATAGCTCACAAAGCACAACAAAAATGGAAGAAATTTAGCAAAACAAGGGAATAGATAAACCCACAGTCCATAAAATCCTATTAAAATCTCAATAAATACTAGATTTGAACCCATAATTTTAACAGTATTAAGTTTAAATCCTGAATTCACCTCTTTCCTCGACCACCTAACTAAAATCAGCAAGGATTTATCATTTTACCTTAACTGGTGGAGGATCAGGAGCTTCTGATGTTTGTTCCTGTGCAACAGATCTGGTGAGTTCTGCCGATACATCACTATCAATCGTCTTCAAGACGGGTTTTTTAAGTATCGAACTTGTAGGTAACAACGGTGGATCACTGATCTGAATGTTGGGATCTATAGGAGCAACATTTTCACTGTTCATTTTGTGTTTAAATCGGCTTGAACTCAACTTTTTCTTAGTTGAAACTGATTTTGGAAGTAGATTTCGGAACGAAGAGGCAGAAATGTTGCCTAAGAATCTGTTTTCTGACATTTTTGAACTAAGAAAGAGCGTGATTTTGACGGCGGTGGCGGCGGAGGAGAAGAGAAAAATGGAGAGGAAGAATTTGAATGGTGAGATTTGGGGAATTTGAGAGACGTTAAAAGATGTATATTGTGAAGAAATATGACCGTTACTTGATTGAGATTTTAAATGTTCAAATTGAGAGAGGAAATTGACCAATTTATCCTCTTAATTACTCTATATTTTCAATTGTAGGATTATTTTTTTTGGGCCTTATATAGATGTTGGGCCAAGACCTATGTAAAGTAAGGCCCTCTAAGACTTGAT